>LPNX011146655.1:187392-456860 GCA_001517045.1 Pseudotsuga menziesii
GTACCACCAAACATAATATCAAACTGCTTTAGACTATGGACCATCTAAGTTCTTCATTTTAAGGTTCAGGAAACCCGCATTATGATATACATTCAGATATAAACTTCTCCTTTAAGAGAAACTGATTTAAATAATAGAAGACAGCACTTTGATTAATTTGCAATGTCCAGGCTATTCAATGTAATTAAGGACTGTCAATGAAAGTGGTTGCTCTATCTTCAGTATTTGCTCCTCCTTCTATTCATCAAAACAGCTTCGATCCTCAAACCCTAGATTTCTGACTGCTTCAGACTTTGCAAGAGTAACATCACATCATAGGCTTATCAGACCCATCGGAGACTATCTGTATGAGAAGAGAGCAAAGCACTAGTGTTTGCACTATATTCACCCTAGTCACAAAAATGTCATTCAAAACTGGATATGAAAGCCAACATGTTCTCCAAGCAATTGAACATGGTTCTTCAAGCAAGTGATTTCACAAATCATAACAATTTCAACAGCTTTCAAACCAGTTGAACAAACCAACAAAACACCTTCTGTGAGTCCTCTCAATGCTATTTTCTGTAGATTCTGGTTTACACTGGCATTAGGTCATGAAAAGAATCCATTCAATTAGCTCATTACAGCCAATCTTCATTAATATCAGAATTTCTCGAATAGGTTAGAGAGCGAAACATAAAAAACCTTCCTTTGAACTGTCCTCGAAATTCCAAAATTGGCTGCTTTAAACTTAGGTTATTATGGTACTCTGTTCATGCACATTCTCAATAACAGCTTCAGACAGCTATTTCTATGTTGAATGGTTCATTTTAAAACCCATTCTAACTTTTGCAGCAATCAATTTCTTCAAAATATCCTCCAGCAAGAAAAACCCAATTTCTTCAATTAGATGGGTTCGTGTTAAAATACCTGTCAATTTTCCAACTGCCACAGCTTATACCTTCGTTTTGGGCTATCAACGGTCTCTCCTTACGCATACAGGTGTCTCCATGTCATCCCCTTAACTGCAGGTGCGTGAATTAAGAAGGCCTAATTTCTTGCTGGCGTTAAAGACACTGTCTTCTCTTCACAGGAACACAATCCACATCTTTAGCATTTTGATATGCATTACGAGCACTCCTCTCCGATAATAATGCGTATAGAAAGAGAATTTTGCAAGCTTTAGCCGAGATTTGCTGATTTTGTCAAACTGATTCCGCATAATACGCAATGATGAACCTGCTCTGCTTCTTTGACTGATAACCAACTAAAATTGTGTCTAAACTGCAGTAAACACGTGTCAAAACACTCACACAATACGATCAGTCACTTCCAGATAAAAATCATGATGAAAATCTGCATAAAAATCGGAAAAACAAAGGGCTGCGATATTCTTGTAGCGCGCCCTTTGTTAAATTTTCCTCCAGCGCTACAAGAATAGTTGCTAGGCCAAATTTTCGTTGTTTTGCAACTTTCAGCTAATTTGTCGGAGGTTTTAAAAGCTGCTTGGTTTAAGAAACAAGTCTAACTGCTCTCTAAACACATTAATGAATCAACTTTGAGAATATGACCTTCTTTAACCCCTTTTTAAAATATAAAAAACCATCAAAAATCAAATAAAACCTAAAAGATTGGGCTCAAAACCTATTCAATCACCCATAGAGTTTCTAAGGAGACCAAAACTAAAACTTAAAACCAAAAAATTTGACTGAGATAGATTGAAAAACAAACCAAAACTGGGGAAAATAAACCAAAAATGGAGAAAAATTTACTGACTTAACACAACTTATTATTCAACCTTTCGGTCATATCAACAAATTTGAAATATATGCCCTTTCTTTACCTTAATCTTACCTTAAGCTCCTCTCAACTCTGTACAACAAAAACTGTGCTAACACCAACGTCACATAGATTTTGCAAGTACTATAGGTAACCATCGCCACCTCTAATTATATTTTTTTATGACAAGAGAATAATAACCACATCCAAGACAAGGTAACCACACTTACAAGACAATAATCCAGTAATCACAAAATTAAGAATCCTTATTAACCAAGTCATAACACATAAACACTAATCAACATTCTACTTAGACTAATCTTAATGAATTAAAAATCTCTTACATGTGAAAGGAACCAAGTACAATTAAGGTGGCATCTCAAATCCCAAACCAAAATCTTACTAATCTAATCATCCTTCCTTCCAAACTTACTTCCAACTTCTTCCTATATGTTCCTCTGTTGGAATATTATAGATAATTAACTATTGACATAACTTACCCTAGATATAGCTTGCAAACGATAGTGTCATTTAAATCGACCTAACTTTCCCAGCAGGTTACCAATAGTCATCACATAACTTGGGGAGCATGGCTTAACACGAACCTCCCATGACTCTAGTTTTTAGAGGATAAACAGTAGGCAATACCTCCACCTTTCCTAAGGGTACTAGGGTACACTATGATGTTATTTTGGTTCTTAGAGTTGCATTATTGACTGACTAGTTTGGGAAACTTGGTTTCTTGCATAAACCTGCACTAGCCTACATATCATAACAAGTATCAAACCAACAATTAATCCATGAATTAATGGTTCGTAATTTACCCTTTCTCTATTGATTTCCATGATATCAGAGTAACTTTAGTATCACAATTACTTTCTTATCACTTAGATTCTCTAACCTATGGTTGAGTCTCATCCACAAGAAACAATCATGCATATTCCTTAATTATTTATAAGTAAATTACCAATTTATCCACTACCAATCAATATAAACAAGTTAATTTATTTTTCATGTGCATGGCATCCATTTATTCATTCAATCGTAACATACATTGGTATCCTCATAACCTATCATTTTATTTAATTTAGCATATTGGAAGTAAATCACACAAATGTCATCATTAATAGGATGAACAATGAACTTAAAACATAATTGCCGCACCTAAGAAGGTTCATAAATCCAACACATAGTTTTCTCAGTCAATTTGAATACAATAGATAATAAGCAAAGAAATACAATACAAGTATAAATGTTGTTTAGTTGTCCAATAAAATTATGGGGCATTACATCAAGACTCTTTGATTTGAGGTTTCCTAACTTGAGTTTTTTTAGTGTCAACAACTTCATTCAATAATTTCTTTACCATTTTGAGCACACACTATAGATTTGTATTGTCTATCTATGAAGGTTTAGACAGTGCGAGTGATTTCTCAGCAACAATTAAAGTTTTAACATCTTCACCCCTTGGGTTTCATACAAAGCTAGACATTTCTTTCCCAACCTTCTTGGCTTATTCAAATTGTCAACTAGAGTGGTTTTTCAAGTTCTCTTCAATAACACAGAAAGAGATGCATGCAAGGTAGATGTATAGTATTGGACTACAACACCATTTTTTGGATGGGAGTCAAGAAGAAATTTATTCATAATAGTAGTGAAACACTATTTGAAGTCTTTAATACATTTTTTGTCCATTTTACTTGTTATTAACTCTATTAACAATGTACAGGGAATATTTTCTTTACCAAATTTAGTAATAAATTTCTTTTTTAAATAATTTCAATTCATGATGTATCCTACAGGTAAGTTGAAATACCAAGTAGATGCTTCAATTGTAAAAGTTTATGGGAACAAATTGCACGCTACATTTCATGCTCTATGTTCATTAACCAAACAATCAAATACAAATTCTTTATGTGATCCTCTAGGATGCATGATTTGTCCAGATCAAATTTGGGAATAATTCTTTATGGTTGTTTAGGTGGATCATGAAGTGGTTTTGTTAAGTTCAAGATACCTTGAGAAATCCATATAGCAACCTAATCTTGATTAATTTTATCCATTTTGTGAGCTAACAACTATTGTAAATTTTTGTAAGTTGACATATTAATCTCAGCCTCTTGTCTAGGGGTTGTGGAACTTAAAGAGTGAGGTAAATTTGAGTGTGTTGATGGGATTTCATTCAAAAGTTGATGAATCTTGTCAAGAGAAAGTTCCTCTAAATCTTGTACAATATCAACCAAAAATTTGTTTACAATTTGAATAAATACCCACAGGCTCTGTGTCGTCTATGTAGAAAAGGATCAACATGTAATTGTCCAATATTTCAAGTGGATGCCCAATTAATGTGATGAAAAGTATTTACCTTTTGTTTAGGAAAACTGTAATGATTTTGAATAGAAGGAGACCCAATATTTTGAAAATCAAAGCACTATCCACTAATAAAGTTTTGGGATCTAAATTGTCACTACATGTAGGAATATGGCTATGGTTCAAGTCACAATCTAAAGATTCAAAATTTTAATGACATGAATGATGATTATCTATACCATCCATACAATTAAGGCCATCTTTGTAGGACCAAATCTATTCACTCAAGTGAAGTAACCTCCTCAACAATAGGGGTTCTTCCCAATCTAAACTCCCAATTAGAAATCATGTCGTTTAAAGTAGGAACCCATCTAGATTATAGCCCTATATATGTTGCGAAGTTTTGGATTTAGATAATTGAAATAACAACATAGATACATAAACAACAATGAATCTATGAAAATTCTATAACTAAATTCTTGTTTATAGTCTTGATCCCATAGTGAGAAAACAAACATTTTGAAAACAATGAAAATAAGAATACGAATTTCTAGCACAATAACAATACATAGTAGGAAATCATAACCTTACAAAAATTATAGAATTAAAACAAATTATAGAAGTAGTTTAAAGTACATCAACCACGCCATTATTAAATATCCTCCAAAAAAATGGCTAAATGGCTTCTCCTTGTATAGGCTTCAATTTTTATTTTACAAAAGGTCACCCAAGCAAAATCCCTTTCTCTTTTTTCAAGATTACATTTAATTTTTCTCAAAAGTAACTGCCTCCTAGGATTTTGAGTTACTATCTCGATAATTTATGCCTATTTGATCCCCTTTTCTCCTTTCTATTTTCTAAAACAAAATTACATTCAAAATGCATTTTGGCATTCTCTGAGATTCATAATATATTATGGGAATTATGTTAAAAGTAAGTTGTCTACACTTCATCTCGTGTATATACACCCATTATAAACCTAAAGATCATTATTCATATGCTACTAGTTCCTTTAGTATGGACCACATGCCATTCTTAAGTGTGTTGAGATATGAATTGATTAAATTATTTTCCTTTAAAGAATCTAAGATGTGCTCCTTCAACACTTCTTTCATGACACTCAACGTCATTCTATGGATATTCTAGTACTCTTGATGATATTTTTCATCTCTCGTAAACTTAGTATTTGCTCAAGGTGCACCTATTTCAATGCGTGGTGGTAGATAACAACATTTAATCACTTTCTTAGCAACTTGGTGAAAACAATGTGTTGTGAGGAAAAATATCCTATGACTAGGGTGAAGGTCACCAACATACTAAGTGTTCAAAGACAAACATCTAGGGTTTCATAGTAAGCAAAATAGGGTCTAGATACAAGCAAACATAACACAAAGATTTTGAAGGATAGAGAAGGATGCACCTTGTTTATGAAGGTCAATCCTAGCTTTTGTTGCTCCTTGGTTGTGCCTTTGACCTTCAATCCAAGAACCAAAGAACCTGAAAAACCACTTCAATACATTCCTTAAAGCATTTGGATACAAAAATATTGTTGAATTTCAAATAGAACAGAGAAATAAACTAGCTAAACAATTGAGCATCAACATGTAACCAAATTTGATACAACCATGAACATAATGATTTGGGAAGGGAAATATGTAAACGATATTATTAAAAATGGAACAAGTACAACATTACCATATTTCTACTTTGTCACCTCACGATACCTTGAATCTGGTTCTCCCACTTCTCTTCTCCAACAATCCCAAGCAAAGCTCCAATGCATCAGAGTTTGAAACTAACTAGGGAAACAATTTCAAAACATGGATGGAAAAGGGATAGGGAATGTAAATTCCTCTAGAATAAAAATACTTAGGCTTCAAGTCCCCTTTCATGACTAATTTACCTTGCTTTTATAGTAAAGGAGATAGTTACATTCGGGTAGGGAGCAGATACAACTGAAATGAGGTTACAAAAACCACCCAAACTAGCCCAAAATTTGAACTTTAACTATTTTGAGGTGTTTAGGGAAAAAATGTTGGTGAGACAAAACAAAGGTGCATGTACACTCTAGTGGAACAAAGGAAAGGTGTGTGTACACTCCCATGGGCCAAAGGAAAGGTGTGTTTTTGGAGTGAAACAAGGATGTTGAGGAGCGTTTTTTGTCTCCAAGCCTAGTTACAAATATTAGGAGTGTTAGGGAACCACTTGATGATTAAGGCCATTTCATGAGACACCAAATGAATACATTCCATCCATAATGTCCTTTTGTGCAAGAAACAGTCGAAATATAAAGTGTCATCATGTAACTGTCGTCACAGAGAGATAAGTTCCAATTTGGTCTATATAAACACAATGTCATTTGTCGACTGAGACGTTAACATCCTTTCCAAAGGATAAGCTCATTTATTTTTAATTTTCCAATGTTGCATAATTGCATTGAGTCTCTTTTCACTCATCATTAGTAGATCCTTCGAGGCATATTTTTCCTCATCTTTCCATTTTTTAGCTCATCAAATCCCATTTGGATTCCTTGTAGAATTACTTTATCCTCTTTATGTTGTTCATAAATGTTAAAAATTCATCGAAATAGCCATGGAGAACTTCTAAATGGTTGTAGACCAATATTTGCACAATATTCAATTCGTCTTGTATTTGGAAAGCATGCATTTTGAATTTAGATAAATTGGTCATGTCTAGTTTATAGTGTGCTAATTGATCCTTGAGAGTATTTATCCTATTCTTATAAACATCTATTTATTTCACCGATGGAATGATGTTGGACATAGTTTCTTGTGTACATGCAATCATATATTGAAATTGTAGTCACCAGATCAACCTTTGTTTTAGCAATCAAATGAGTATCTATTGTGACTATAATTATTGGTATCCTTATAATCTAAATCTTATTTTTGGTTTGTCTTGCCACTTATTTATTCCTTTTACCAAAGACAAATGAGTATAGGGTTGCAAAAAACTCTAGTTTTGATGGAGTAAAACTACCTAAATTAATCTCATCAAGTGGGAGTGAGATTTGGTGATGGATTGCATTGTGTGCATAATTAGTGTTTCTATATTGGATGATTATTTTCTCATCTAATCTATAACACGTGTTTCCTCCTCTCCCACTTATTCACTACTTCTTCTCTAGGCTTCACTTATTTTTCTTCTCTTTCTCTCTTGCCCTTATCTTCTCACGCAAGTTTTTCTTCTTAAATAATTTTCCTTTCTACATCTTGTTGTCTCATTTTTCATCTTCCCATTCCCTTAATAATTATTCTTTCCTCTCTAACTTTTCTTGTGCTTCAACTTATTATTTTTCTCTTCTTTCTCATATTCTTCCTTTGTTGCTTTCTCCCTTGTTTCATGCTTAGACTTTTCTTTGTCTCTATATTCTTTCCTTTTATCTTTCGTGCCTTTTCCTTTCGTCCCAATCCTTACTATCACTTCATTAAGTGGTGTAGATATATAGTAGAGTTCCTCCTCCTTCTAAATTTGAATTGTAATTGAAAGGAGCACATGACTAATTGAGACAGTTAGTGAGGGATTGTTGATGCATGGAAAATTTCCAGGTACCGAGAGTAGCGATTCTCCTCGGTAATCAATCCTAATTAGATCTTCCACCATTTGGTATGGGGAATTTTTTTGGTTAACGGTCCGGCTATCGTATATTTAAATGTGTTTTTAAGTTTTATCGGTTACAACCCGATTCACCGTTTATGTTGTTTTCTTTAAATGAATGATGAAATGCAAATGGATAAACTAAATGCATGTAATTGATAAACATGAACCTCACAAATGATGCATAGGTTAGTAACTCTCATCTTACTGTTCCTGTTTTCTCAATTACCTCTTTCAATCTAAATCTAAACAAGTTTATTCTGTTCTAATCTATTCTATTCGATTCTATTCTATCCCTGTAGGGAGAAGATTTTAAACTTAGAGCAATGTACTGTAACTATTCATATTTATCTCATAGATAGTTGTTTCAATTTCATATGCATATTTACAACATAAATAATGTCAAAGAATTATCTAGCATAATAAAATATTCATTACTCTTTCTATACCAAGACTTTCATGTAGAAAGCAAAATCATCATAATGAAAGAAATAATTCAAAGAAGTCAGAACTATCTCACAGTTCTATGGAGACAAGTAGAACTAATTCCACATGGTAAGATTCCACACATCCCAATAAATTCTTGTGCAGCCTTTCCCATCAAATAGGTCATTCTTTATTAGTATAAATTTGAGTTCTCTTACAAAATAATCCAATCCTCCTTGTGCTAGCGAAAAGTCCTCCAACTCTTCTCCCTATATCTATTTATATTACAATTACAATTTGTCATCTAGTGACTCTTTGACTACCCTAACCCTAGGGAGTCCAACAATTATTCTTCTAGTGCTTTACGTTAGAAAAATGAAAAAATTAAACAAAAGACAAAACTTTCAAGTGGGCCTTGCCAAGATGGAAACATATTCTCCCCATGTGTTAGCTTCTTCTGCAATAGTCTTGTATTTTATTTTCTCTAATACTTGCACAATCACTTCATGTATTGACAACTGTGTCTCTACATGTGTCACCTTTTCTATGGCATACCTCCACATGTCTCCCATAATGTGAGCGTTGACAGAAGCCTGCCCAACCCAAGTGTTAATATATTCTTCGTTGACAACTTCTATTTTCTGGATGTACTAAAGGTATTCTTGTAGCTTGTCCTATAAATATGTCAATGTTGGTCCTTTCTTAGGAGATCAGTGATCTTTGTAACCAACGGAATATGGCATTTCTCATGGACATGATGTATCTTTTATAGAATTCTTTGCATTTTTCCATATTAGTTTTGGCAATTTCATTGCTTAACCTTAGGGAGGCTTTCCTGCAAAACTCTAAGAGTGCCATCTATGATTTTATGCCTTCGATTTTTTTTATGGCAGATGATCCGAAAACATTGAGTTAGCCTCTATCCAGGTCAACTGGCTTTTGACCTTTCCTCCAGCCTCCATCAATTCTATTTTGAAATTCAACGATTCTACTTCAATCTCCTTTAGTCTCTTCATTATCAGTCTTACTTTATAAATCTCACCGGTGAGATTAACTTTAAATTGATGTATCTTCTTCGGATTTTGCAGGCTTGGTCACAAAAAGGAGTGATTTCCTGCTTTTTCTCATTATGTATCTTTAGTATATTTTCTAGAGATCCCTTCTGCTCCACCAATTCTTCTACTCTGGTTTTCAATTCTCCAATCTGTTGGCCTGTCACAAATTCTCTTGATTCCAGTTGGGAGATTTTGGATTCAAAATCATTTCTTTCTCCCTCCATTATTACTAATTGAACATTCATTGATTCCTTATGTCTCCAAAGTCTGATGCTCACTTTGGAGTATTTCCTTTTATGAGAGGATGGCATCATGCTTCCTTTTCAAATCAGTTCCCTCTCCTCATTGTTTCACCACACTATCATTTAGCTTAAACATCTTCTCCTTGCAGCGCTCTACATCTTCCATGAATTGATCAACGTTGTTGGTGTTGTCCTGCACAGCTGCTATATTTACCGAGGCCATGAACTTGGGGTCTTTGTGAGTACCCTCCATAATGGTGTCTTTAGTGACTGTGAACACATTATATTGTGTCCATATTTAAATGCTTCTCTGACCTTATTGTGATTCTCTTCTATTATTTATAAAAAATGATGGTATCTAAGCGAGCTACTGTGTGTTTCTTAGATGGAGTAAATGGAGTAAGCCCAAGCTCTAGAAAAAGAATGCGACCGCTTGTGATCATTCCACTTGATGAAGCGGGAGGTTCTGGATCCACTGGTTCATTCTAGGCTGCCTCCTGATACAAATCTTCCCTGATCTTGTCCTCTTCTTCCTTCCTTCTTAGTTATTTAGTCGCTTCCTAAGCTTCCTTTTGCGCTCTTTCTTCTTCTTCTTCTTTCTTTAATCTTTCCTCTTCTTGCCGCTTCAGGGATTCTTCAACTTCTTCTTCTTCTTCTTCTTTCTACCTCTTCCTTTTGTTTTTTATCTGCCTCTGCCTTCTTTTTTTGTAGCTTCATTTCCATAGCATTGTTGTCATCTTTGCTTTCGCCGACACCACTCTTGTTTGTAAAGCACTTGCTTAATTCAGTTAAATTGTTGGCCCTTCTGAATACCTCTTCATCCTCATTGAAGAAATTTGAGTATTCATAATGAATTTTGACAGTCGTGCAATGCTCTGCGATCTTTCCTTTGCTATCATTTCTCTCAAAAAATTTCTCCCCAAAATGAAAAATCTCTAACTCTTTCACAAAATCAACGGCACCTTTGACCTTGGAGAAATTGTATCCTCCGATGCAAAACTGTAGTGGTGGAAAGGTTTCCTTTTCCATATAATGTAGGAAGTTACCTATTCCATTAAGAACATTTACCTCACTGCCTCTTTGTGGACTACATAGTTTGTGGTGTACTTTGAAAGTAGGGAAGGAGCTTCGAAACATCCATACATGCTCAAGTATGTTCCTTCCTGCGAGAAATAGTAGTCTCCATACTTGCTGATAACTTCCATGGCATTATCAAACATGCAATTTGGTTCTTTGAGGAAAATCAACTCATACAGGAGCATCATAAATTCTTGACAAATGAGTTTGTAAAAACACGCATACATATGTGCCCAGAGAATTTGATAAGCAACATAAACAGGAGACTCAGACTGGGTCCAAATTCACCCGAGCTTAGCAAAAGGGTTCCTACATAAAATGTGGTCGATAAGGTAAGATGACATATAAAACTCAGATATTTTCTGGGTTATACCTCCCTGTGCGGCAGCTACACGGGATGACAAGCTATTTGATATGATCTCTTCCCAGTTAAAAATAATGCCTTCAAAGGCTATATAATAGATAAGAGGAACCCAATTCAATTTATAGAAGGTTTCGTCGGCGTGACCAAACATTATGTTCAACATCAAAGCTATGATCCTAAATGGGGCCCATAGGATTTGGGACTCATATTCCCTGCTTGCCTTTTGACACAATTGTTTCCCTGGCATTATCATTTTCTTTGCACATTCCAAAGGATCAATATTTATCCCTTTCATCCAATCATTGTTCATCATAACTTATGCATGGGATAGATTATAGGCCAATGTTAAGTAAGCTGGTGTGAATGAAGCAAAAGCTTCCCCTTTAATGTTATATATAATCATGGAGGAGGAGTTTGTCTGGGGAATAATCCAACCATTAACCTTTGAGAAAGGAAATATCTCCATGCGTGTAGCGGCTTTAGTGATGCTTGAGTTTCCTATGTTTTGGTATAGGAACATTTCTTCAAGACCAGTGTCTGGGCATTCTGATCTGTAATCATATGATAGAGCTCTCCCCATTTGAATTTAGGAGAAACTCCGGTTATGGCCTTGGTATCCTTGAATTTACTTTCCGTCGAGAAGATGATTTCCACATCTGTTTATGGTTTGATTTCCCTCGCCTTCTTCTTACTTCCTTTCTTAGGCATTGTGTGGATTTTTTCTCTTAAAATATGTTCTTGATAAGGTAATCCCGTTGGGTGAAACAAAACCTTTGATATACGGGTATGAGCATAATTAGAAGTGATTTGTAAACACCGCAATTGTTTTAAATAATCCAATGCATCATTATACTGAGGTATCCTATATTGAAAAGAAAAAATACTACATGTATATTCTATCTCAGAAAAAACCTACATTGGACCACGAAATTGGAGCATGCAATCATTATCCAGTATTCGAATTGGGAGGGAAAACCAAAGTTATGTGTCCATTACTAACCACTCAAAATGCAGTTATGTAGGATGGAGAGAATTTTTCCATTCAAAGTTGTTTGATCATTCATGATGTAATAAAAAGATGTGCAATTTCAAAGTTCAAATGAAACCTATCAGCACATATGCATGTGCTGCTATGCGAGTTATAAACCTATTGTTATCCTATCTCCTTCTTTGTTTTAGAGCAGCAACAATTTTCTAAAAAAATGTTGTAGGTAAGCATCTTATTGTATGTTCTAATATCCATTTCCGTTTTCTCATTTATTGATGTTTGTTTATTTTATATAGGTTAATGGGGTTCACAAGCTTGATTTCCAACCTTCTATTTATTAATTCCAAAATGCTGAGGCAGAGAGATTTACTCACAATCTTATTCAAAGGTGAGGGTGTGCAAAGAGAGATAGGTGAAAACATCACATTGTTGCAATGGCTCATTTCATAGTGATGGAAGGTGGACTCTCAAAACCCTGAAAACCTTGTGATCCTTTTAGTTTCATCAAAACAAAACTGAGGCGAATTTATGTAACATTTCCAGTATCCTACTTACTCTGTTGAGTTTACGGGGTGCTTGTCGTTGTGATAATACAGATTAAAAAGTGTAAGCATGCACAATATCCATATTGGAAAATGTCCTCCTCATGAGAAGAGAGGTTGCAACATAATTAGTAAACCCAAAAATTAGGGAAACAGAGACGAGCTAAGAATTTTTGGCTTGGGCGAGTACCTTCATTCTAGCCTGGAATCGGTGCGAAGTAAGGTGTGAAATTTTGCTCATAAAAAATGAGTCTGTTAGATATCTGACATCCCAATTCAACAAAAAAATTCGGGCTAAGAAACTCGAGTGCGTAACCAGTTCTCTGGTGAGATAGCCATGAGGAAAATGAAAAAATTGTACGAAAATATCCATGAAGGATGGGCAAAATGCTTATGAGCGTATTGTTTCTAAAGGACCGCCTCTCAAACAACCCTTTCATCCCTAAAGAGGTTCATTTTTCTACTAGATAGAGCGTGAAGATGACTGTGAGGCCAAGATTTATTAAAAAATCAAGCGTAATGGATTTTGGGCCTACACAAATCCAATACAAGTTTAACCTACACCAAGGCAACGACAACGTGGAAAAATGTTCTACCATCTATGGAGGCCGCAGAATGGATAGGAGAAGGTGAGAAAATTCTTAACTGAAAAAGGATAAAGCTATGATACAACTACCCATACTTCCAACATATATAAAAAATTCAATCCTTTAGAAAAGCCACAAGAGTACAAAAGGAAATGTACCTACCTGTCAATTGTCGAATGTCCATGGATTGGGATGAATGCAATGGCTCCATATGTCTCTCCTCAATTGGTTTATTTTAAAACAATGTTTCATGGGATAAAAATCAAACAACCACACCCATTTATA
This sequence comes from Pseudotsuga menziesii, assembly GCA_001517045.1. Lineage (NCBI taxonomy): Eukaryota > Viridiplantae > Streptophyta > Pinopsida > Pinales > Pinaceae > Pseudotsuga > Pseudotsuga menziesii. The sequence continues at coordinate 200,645 of LPNX011146655.1, forward strand.
TAGAAAAAATAACAAAATGCATCATAAATGCAGTTGTTGGGTGATTTAATGCGGGGGTTGGAGAATTAAAAAATGGAGGTTGTCGCAACGTTGTTGGCACAAAATTCAGTCAAAATCTATGAAAGAAAAAATAACGCCGACAATGTCGACGATATTCTTGGAAAACCCTCCAATAATATCAGCGATGTTTCACCTTCTCTGGTGACCATTTTGGATGGAAACACTGAGTCTCCTCTGACCGTGTTGGTGGCAACTCACCTAATTCCTCCAATTGGCTTTGTCATCATTCATTCTATTGCCCATTTTGCTTTGGACGCGACTGTATCAGCGGAAAATGTTGAGTTTCCCAAAACAACACGGCAACTTTTAACATCGACAACATTCACAAATCTCTTCGATCATTTCGGTGGTGATTCGTGAGTCACTATCGATAGTGTTGGTGTGTTTCGTTGAGTTATGTCGAAATGGTGTTTTGTCAAAAACTTCTTTTTCCCAAGCCAACCATGTTAGAGAGACTGGTTGAGTTCCTCCGATACGTCGAAGAAACTGGCTAAGTTGATCCAATATGTCGGCAAAAAAACGTGACCTTAACTTATCCAAAACTTCTTTGTTCAACTTTTGGGAAAAACTAAGTGTGGAGGATGGCCTCCCTTAAGCTGGAAAACTAGTCAAAGTAAGCTTTCAATAAAAAATATAAGGAGGGGCCCTAAAATATTAAAAAAATGGGGAAGCAGTTGCAGCAACAATAATTGGTGACTATTTGGTGAACACAGATCTCTAAAAAACTATCTTTGGAAAACAAGACTGCTACATGGTATTAGATTGTGGATATACAACAATTTCTTCAATGCATTCCCCAGGATCATTTAAAAGACTAGAATTATTCAGGGATGTAACTTGTGTGCATCACATTGATGGTCATCTTTTGGGAGTAGGGTAACCAAGATTAGTAGTCTTGATAACTCTCCTTCGGCCAAAATATGAGATTCATGTTACCTCTTTCTTTTGGTTTCCACTAGATATGACTTCACAAGATCGTAACAAGGTTAGACATATGTATTCATGTGTTCTTCATTCCCATGTTGTTAGCATTATTTTGATGCTTTCTTTTAAATGAAATTTGTCTTCTGGGACTTCCTTGATTTCTTATTCCACTTTGATAATTTGGTATGGGTTCTTCCATCCATAATGTCCTTTTGTGTGAGTGATAAAATTGTTTCAAGCTCGCGGACAGAGAAGAACCTCTCTGATTTTTGTTGTTTAATCAACCCTTTTGATCTGATGGTTTATTCCTTCGGCATTTTTTCTTTGATGGAGACTGTATGTCTTAGAATTTGGACTCTTCATATAAGACTTTTGGCTTTTGATTTGTAGCATGGGATTATTTTGAATGCCATACATTCGTCAGAACTGCTTCCTTTCTGTGGGTCTATCATGGTAGGCTTCCTAAGACAAAAATTAGTGTGAGGATGGATGGAGCCCCAAGATAGTCCTCTAGACCTCATCAACCTTAGTTATTTTACAAGGTTTATGTAACACCCCGGTTTTGACCCCGTTACATTAGATGTATATGATGATGTATATATTGTAATGATCATGGTGTGGAGCTAAAGGACAAGGCCCCACTGTTGGTCGGTTATGCTATGTTTTGGATTTAAATTGTCACCGATGGCATATCGGGGCATGCGGCATATATTATGTTGGTCATCATGTAAATACGCATCTATAATTAATTAAATGAATCCAACCAACTACGATTGTGGCAAATAAATGAGAAAGGGGCATGATTTTTCCAAGGATGAGGATGTGGGGGAATTTGTCCAAATTTGGCCAATGGGGTGAAAATCCATGTGTCTTCTTACCTTGTTTTATTCCAACCACTTTCATTAAGAAAGGCTGCTAGTGGTTGAGGCAGTTATGATCTTTGGGAGTGGGGTGGCAGGACTGTCAGTCCTCACCCACACGCACACTCCACCCACTGTGACTTCACTATGGCAGGAAAAACTTTCACGCACTCTCCAATTCGCGACCTCACGATTTTCCTGTTCATCTCCATGCATGAACCATCTTCTGTTTGCTAGTCTCACGCATAGGTATTTTCCTGGTTTTTCCAACTGATGCAGCGAACTGAGAGCCGTGCTCTTTTATCCACGATTTACTGTGCTGCTGTGGTTCTCTCATGCACAATGTGTTTCGTTGAGGTTTCTTTATGTATTGGGATAGAGTCATTCATCCTCACGCACAAGCAATTGCTCATTGGTCTCACGCACAGCAAACTGAGAGCCGTTTTGCCACTATCACCCACGATTTCATGTAGGGAGTCATTTCACACTTAAGAACTGTGTGGCGGCCTGTGCAATTCCTTTTCCGCTTGCTTCCTTGCCCTAGACGGACTGCTGATTTTCCCCTGTTGGAATTGTGCTTGCTGTTGTGATTGGGAACTGTTGTAAATTCACTTGAGAGTCATTTTGGCCACGATAGGGCCAAGAATGACTCAGGAATTGTTTCCCTGTTTAAGCTGTGACAGCTAAATTAGTTGCCTGAGTGCAATGGTTGGTCTTCGGACTATGTTGGGAGCAGGGATGGGGGCTTGGTTTGCTTGATAAACCTGGTGGCTGGAAACCACACAGACATAGCTAGAGGGCTGGTCTTCTTCTCCATCACCCTTGAATAGCACTGGAAGGGAATGCAGGGCCTGAGGGACTGTTTAGCAGAGAAGGGACTGATTCCTTGTGTTGGGTGTGCTTGGGTGTCTTAGAGGTCAGGCTAGTTCTAGTGTAGGTGTTCTTAGCTCTGTAATGAGCTCACCAGCTTAGCAATTAGCCTTTCCCAACTCCTTGATGGCCTGATAAACCCAACTATGTTGGCTTGGCTGTGTTATGTACATCCTTGGCTATGTGTAAGTCTGCTAGTTCCCTTATTCCTTGGAGAATCATGCCCAGCTCAGGGGTGGCAGCGTTGCTGAGAGATTAAGGAGCACGCTGGCCTATGGTTGGGTGGAATGTTGCAGCGACGTAGCTAGTTGCAGAAGGAGTTCCTTATAAGATAAGTGATCTTGTTCGTTTTTACTTCTGCAACTATATTTTCTGTTAATGATCATGTTGAACATGTTGAATGAATGCTTGTATGAATGAATGTTTCTTCCGCTGTGTATGATAAAGAATTGCATATATGCATTTTCTACTTCCTTTCAGCATTATGTTTCAGCAGTTTTATGAATTCACATGATCATGGGCTTTTAGCCCGGGTGTTCAAACCTTGAGTTGCGTCCTCCTCGCCGGTCGAAGGCATGGGGATGTGACAGTTTAGAATGACTCCAATGTGGAATTGAAATTAGCTTCCCTTTCTACAGTTTGTCAATAATTAAAGAAACTCATATTTGATCAAAATTTGCTACACATGTTTTCCCATAAGCAGTTCCTGACTTTCAAAGACCTTTGAGATTACTCAGATTCCCATTTTTCCAAGCATCAAAAATTGAGTTGGTTTATTATAAGCAAATAATAAGCAAAATTTGAATCAAATTAAATAAGAAAAGAAAAAACAAACTAAAGAAAATCAAGAAAATAAAGGTTTTATTTATGTACAAAAGTGCTCCAAAATATTAGGTAAAGCATAATTTGAGAACAAGGCCATTTACAGGAAGACTTTCTTCCTGTCCTCATAAATCTTGCTACTTGTGAGTTGAGGAGCCAAGATTCTCAGCAATCTGATAGGGGCCAACCCATAGATGTTGAAATTTTGTGTGTTTACCCTTCTCATCATGTGGGTCTTCCCATTTTAAGACTAAGTATCCTACTTCAAAATTCCCCTTCCTGGATTTTCGTTTGTCAAACCATCTCTTGAAAATGTCCTGATGTTGGTTAAATCTATCTTTGGACTTTTGTCTGGATTCTTCAAGTTTCAACAAAGTATTAATCCGTGCTTGTAATATTTCAATGTCGGATCCTTGTGAGGCTTAAGCTAATTGCAAGGATGGGAGCAGGATGTTTGGGGGTAAAATGGCTTCCTTCCCATAGACTAGAGTATAGCGAGAAACTCCTAAGCAATTCTTTGGGGTTACCCTATATGCCCATATTGCATTAGGAAGGTCTATATGCCAGTTTCTTAGGATCTCAATAACGGTTTTCTTCAAAATTCGGACGAGATTCTTATTTGTTGATTCTGCTAATCCATTTCCCCGTGGATAATAATTTTTTGAATAATTCAAATTTATTCCCTTTTCACAAGCAAATCCAGTTATCTTGATAGATGAAAAATAAGATACATTATCAAAAATAAGAGAAATTGGAACCCCAAACCTGGTTATGATGGCCTCTTGTAGGAAGTTGATGACTGCATCCTCATTCACTTTGCGCAATGGAACCGTTTCCACCCATAGTGTGAAATAATTCGTAGTCGTAAGGATATACTGATGTTGTAGTGAATAGTCTGGGTTAATTTCTCCAATAATATATTTTCCCCGTTGTTCAAATGGTTCTGAAATAATAATGGGTTGTAATGGTCCAACTGCTTTTGGCAATTTGCCACCACTTCTTTGGCACATGTCACACTTTCTTTGCGTAAGCATGAGCATCCTTGAATAGATTTAGTCAATAATAGAGAGCTCTAAGAATATTATGAGCAGTGGTATCTCCAGACAAATGTCCTCCTGTAGGACCATCATGCAATTCTTTAACTACTTTGGTTGCTTCTTCTTTCTCAAGACATCTAAGAAAAACTCCATCATTGTTCTTCCTGAAAAGCACTCCATTAATAATTTGATAAGAGGCTGAATTCAATCGAAGTGCCCTTCTCTGTTTGGAGTTCCAGTGTTTCGGTAGATATCCTTGCTGAAGATAATACACCAAATCTCTATACCATGATTCAAGAGTAGTAAAAATGGGACATACATCAATTAAGTTTAATTCAGCTTCGTTCTCCTAATCATAATCTTCATTAGCATGACTTTCCACAAGAAACTTGCACAGCCCTTGACCTTTAATGATATTAGCCAGTTTGAATTCCAAATAATATTCTTGCAGTGATGTCACGTAGTTTCCTCTTCGCTCACCTAATTCTTTCTGTACAAAGAGAGACCTAACAGGCAGATGAGGAACAATAAATTTTGTTCTATTTTTCAAAATATAAGGCATGAATCATTTTATTGCCTTGAAAACTACATACGTTTGTTTGTCTACAGCTGGGTAATTAAATTCAACCCCGTGTAATCCAATGCTCATAAATGATATTGGATATTCATCTCCCAATTCTCCTTTCTAAGTGAGCATGACTGCGAGAGAGTTATATGAAGCAAAGGTGTATAGAATAAAATCCTTTTAAAAACTAGACTCCTAAAAGAAGGTGCATCAGTCCACTTGAGGTGTACGCTTTGCTTCACCATTTACTGCAAAGGTTTTACAATTTGTGCAAAATCTGGTACAAACCTTCGAACAAAATTTATTGTGCCCATAAGCAACTGCATAGCATTTTTATTATGGGGCAAGGGAATATGAGATATAGATTATACTCTCTTCGGATCTATTGAAATTCCCTGTGTTGGATAATTTGACCCAACAGTTTTCCTTCAAGGACTAGGAAAATATGTTTCTTTGGATTTAAGGATATGCCATATTTTCTGCAATGGTCAAAATATGTTTTAGGTGAAAAACACGGTCTTCTCTTTTCTTGGAGAAAACTGTCACATCATCTAAGCATACTACTACACAGTGGCCAATTAATCCTTGGAATGCAATGTCCATGGCCTTCTGAAATGTGGCTCTGGCATTTATGAGGTCAAAAGGCATTCTCCTATAAACGAATGTTCCCCACTTTGTATGAAATGTAGTCTTAAGTCGATCTTGTTCGGCCACTAATACTTGATTGTAACCTGAAAACCCATCTAACAAGGAGAACAATTCTGAGCCTCATACCATCTGAATGATTTGTTCCATCGGTGGATCTGGATAGTTATCTTTGTCTGACACTCTCTTCAAATTTTGAAAATAAACACACAACCTTATCTCTCATGATTTCTTTCTTACCGGAACTAAATTTGCTACCCATTCGGAATGTCAAACTCTGAAGATAAATTTTGTAGCTAGTAGCTTCTTTACTTCGTTTTGGATTTAAGGATCCAACTTAGGATGCATTTTCCTGAATTGTTGTTGAAAAGGTTTTATGCCTTCCTTAATAGGAATTACATGCTGAATAATGCATGTCTCGTACGATTTTAGATCTTCATATGTTTAGGAAAATATATATTTATATTGTTGAAACAATTTAATGAAATTGCATCTTTCTCCAAGCGAACAACATTTTCCCAAATTTATATACTTGGGCTCAGCTTCCATTCCTAAATTTACCAACTCATATTGCATTGATGAACTATTTGTTTTAATGTTGGCTGGTTTTATGAATTTGTTTTGCAGATCAAACATTCCTTTAAGTGTTCTTACTCCTTTAGGCATGAAATTTCCTTTGATCATATCTCCATTTTATAAATCTGCTTGATGTTCTTCATCGTCGATAACATATTCTTTGAAAACCTCGTCATTGGTCAGAAAATTGATAATATGTTCATTGTCATCAAACATCCTCAAAATTGTGATATTTTCAGGTACCGATGGCCTGAAAATCAGTTCAATAGAACACTAATTATTAGTTGGAACTAACCTAGAAGCAGAAGTAGCTAATAAATCAACTGCATCATTTTGTAATCTAGGGATAGCATTTATATTAAAAGCATTAAAGCGTGCTATCAAATTCCATACTTCAGCTTGGTACCCTTTAAGGTGTGGACATAAACAATGAATGACGTCTCTTATTTTCCTAACAACTATCTTAGAATCACCAAAAACTTTTGAATTTTCTACATTTAATTCAATGGCTTTCTTTAGACCTTGGACTAGAGCTTCATATTCAGCGGTGTTATTTGTACACTCAAACTTTAGCCTACAAGGGATAAAATGTTTATTCTTTTCAGGATCGATAATGACACAATCCGCTCCTAATCCCTCTTATGTTTTAAAACTGTCAAAATACAAAATCCAAAATATATCTTTTGAAATTACTTAGTTAGTATAATTCTCTACACTAGTAACTAAATTAACTATGTTAAAATCAATGTCGTCATCCCATGCAAATCGAAGGAGACCGGGCTATGTATTTGATTCATAATTGACTTTCTCCGCTTGATAATTTCCTGGTTCAAGCTCTAAAAAGTAATTTCCCAAAACTGAAAATGAGAAATTGACCAGTTCATTCTATTCCTCCAACTGAGTTACATTTTGTTTCATATGTGGTTCTCTCAGTATCTTAACCTGATTCTAACTCACTGATACGATAGCCACATGTGAGACCAATCAGCCACAAAATAACCATTAAGTTTCGTTGACCAGTCTCTGCTTAATATTAATCCATAAGCCTTGGGTATATATACCACCATAATATCTATGAACTGGAACACCCTAGGATCTATAGACAATCTAATTAGCACATCTTTCATCTTGCCTATAACTTCAACAACAGACCTATCTAATTGAATGATATGGGAGGGGGATGGTATCTGTTGGCCATTAATCTTCTTACAAATAGAAAGCGAGATAACATTGGACGAGGCTCTAGAATCTACCAAACAATTATGCACATTAAAAATTTCAAATGTTAACAGGAAAGGAAAAGTCTGAGATTTCTATTTACCACTAGTGCTTGCTTCATTTATCTCAGTATCTAATCCAGCCCCTAAGGTACTACTTGGATGTGGGTCAAAAGCTTCCAATAGTTTCTTTCTTTGTTGTGGGAGATTCTGTAACTCAAATAAAGAGATATTTTCTTTGGTTTTCTTAATATCTTCCATAATATCATATCCCATGCTATACTCTTTAGTATTTTATGCTTTGTTTACCACGGTTTTCACAGGTTTATTGATTACTGGGCTAATTTATTTCATGTTTTATGGGTTAACCTTATGTTGTGCTTGAGTAGTGCTAATAATTTTATTCATGGTTTCCTTTACTTTCTTTGTTCCAGGTAGTACTAAGCTTTGATCCACTACCGGTCCTTTACTCCTAGTTGTAACCTTAACTGATGACACATAGACTTCATCACTCTACTCATCCTCGTTCAATCCTAATGTGGGTTCCTATTCCCATAGCACCATTGTGGTTTCTTCATTTGCTTCTTCTGGTTCATTTGTTTGGTCTTCCTCTTCTTCTAGATCTTCCAACTGAGCATCTAATAATTGATTCATTACCAAAGTCATCAAATTTATCCATTCTGGACAACTTTTTTCAGAATGGTGTTCTTGATGAAAAGTACAGAAATGGTCCATGCCAACTTCATTAAAATTCAAAACAACAGAATTAAGTAGAGGTGATTGGGGCTGTCCACTTTCTTCTCTTTTCTTGTAGTAGGTCTTGAATGGCTTTCTCGATGAACTAGCTCCCTTATCCTTTTACAAGTCTACTATTTTATTTGATAACTTTTGCACCATTTTTACCACATTTTCTAACTCATTCGAATGTTCTTCTTTAGGCCTTGTTAAAAGTAAAGGTTTTTTATTGGTTATTGTTTTAACTTCTGAATCTGAAGTATGTTTTGCAATACTATCATGATCAGCTTCCACCCTCTTGGCTTCTTCATAATTTTCTACCAGTGTGTGCTTAAATTCCCTCTTCACATACATTGCTATAGGGGGGTATAGTGTTGTAGTATAATATTCTACTAAAGACTCCTCAGTTGGTTTTGTCACTGTACTAAAACTGTTTAAAAGAGTAGTAAATCTTTGATTGAAATCTTAAACTTTTTCCTTTTTTTCCATCTTCATGGATAATAATTCTTTCATGAGCGTGGCTACAGTTTTTTGATTTCCAAATTTACTTCTAAACATTGTTTCAAAATTATCCGAAATTGCTATTAAGTTAGCTTGTAGACTGAAATACCATGAAGTAGATCTGGGCTCGAAAGTGTACAGGAACTGTTAACCCAAAAAATCCCACAATGAGCTCTACATGACCTACACCACCCAAAGACATCTGCATACTATCCTCATTTCACCCCATTTGACCCCCACACCCTCAAGAAGGCTTAAGAATATGAAAAAGGGCTTAAAAATCCCTAAAAAGAGCCAAAATAGCTCTCATAGGGGCTAAATCCTCCAAAAAGGGGCTAAAACCCCTCAAAGGAGCTTAAGACCCCCAACAAGAGCTAAAGATTGAGTGAAAGGGGCTAAAATCCCAAAAAAGGGGCTAAAGCCCCAACTAGGGGCTTAAAACCCTAAAAGTCTTGAGAAAAAGTATAAATAGAGGGGTGGGGGTCACTCTCAAATCACTCCTTCATTCCCTATCGTTATGCTATGCGTGTGAGTGCCTTGAGACCATTTTCCTCTCAAGCCATTCACCCTCCCTCTCATCCATTCCTCCATTGAGCCATAGCTCCCCATTCCTGAGAGAGGTGCTCTCCCAAGCTAGGGCATGGTGGCCCATTCCAACTAGAATGTATACTTGTTTTGTTTTATGTCTTTGCTTTGGTAGATTGTAGTTTTTCTAATAGTATTTGTTTGTAGGTTCATTGCTTAACATGTTTTTGCAGGTATTTTGGTTTATGTTCTAATAGTTTGTTGTAGGTTCTGGAGCCTAACCTTATTTGTAGGGTTCTATTTCATTTCCTTTCTGTTTTTATTTGCATTCTCATAGGAACACTACCCTTCTATCCTATAGACGGAAGGGAGCCATTCCTGCTCTGTAGCTAGGGTGAAATCCCTACTACAGATTTGGTGACCATACCAGGTCGATCCCACAAGATCCCTAGGTTTTACTTCAGCATTTTAAGTTTTATTTTCCCTAGTTTAGTTTTCTTTCAAATCTAGATTAGATCTATCTTTTCTTGCATTTTTAGTTTTTGTCGAGCCTCCTCAAGGCCAAATCGAGCCCATTTGGCCACAGTACAGGTTACTGTCGGCCGGATCTGACTCAGGTTCAAAAAAATTTCACCTTTCGTAGCAGGTCGCTCTTATCGGGCTGAAAGGTGCGACTAGGTCGCTCATTCAGGCCCAAAAGGTGCGACCAGGTTGCCCATTTAGGTCTGAAAGGTGTGACTTCAACCCAAAAACTAGATCGCTTCTATTTGCAGTTTCTGAGCAACCCCCTTTCCTGTTTTGGGGAAAATTTGGTGACCCCCTCGCCACATTTGCCCCGAAAAGAGCAATCTGTCTCTCAGATTCGGATTTTTAAAGATTAGGGACTGTTAGTGCAGATCAGCCACCTCTGTCCATCAAACCTGTGTTTATTTCCTTTCAGAACCTGTTCATTTTATTACAGCATGTGTAAATCATTGTTAAATTGAATGGCTAATTGATTAAGGAATTTGTTTAAAAGATTCAATCAAAAAATTACTATAGGTTTCAATTTTTTAAGTTTAAATTAACATCTTTCCTAGCCTTTCCTCCTCTACCCAGTCATCACCCTTCGGGGCATTATGGGATAAGATGAAGGGTGAAGCTCGTATAGTAATAGGCACTTCACCTATCATTTTTCAAAACCACTAAAAATGGGTGACTTGGAAGGTAGAGGGTGTAGTAGACCCAGGGGGCCTCACGGCGCTCAATGTGCTCCTTGTTGACCGACGTTGTATCTGGAGGGTGACCTGAGGATCTACAATGGGCTTAGTCCCATTGTGTTGAGATCCTAGCACCCTTTCCTCGTTGAAGAGAAATACAAGTGTAAGGCAGTCACCTGGTCATGCTATCATAGTTCAGATTCAGATATGGTACATGTTTAAATTTATGTTTATCATTTACTACTTTCATCAACAATGTTCTGAACTCTGCGGAATATTCATAAACAATTCAATCAACCACTAAGTACAATAGAAAGACAAAAAGACATGCACATAAACCATACCATAAAAAACAACCAAACTCAGTTCATGACACTGAGTAAGCCATTAAAATCTATAATTTACACTAGATCAAACATTTGTAGTATTTGAGGACATAAGTCCCTGACTGCCTTAATCGTGGGAAGTACCTAGGCTCATCCCAAAAAATCATTATGAGGAGTACCACAAGAACCCCAAAGTAGCTGGCCGCTGAGAGGAATTTCCAAGCGAAACGGGCAACGACCCCCATCGATTGACTAGCACTCCCGTGAGGAAAAAGCTAAGCGCTATCTTCTGGCAGTCTTGGTGGCTGAGTGACCACCTGAAGCCAATAGGAATCCATTAAAATGGGGGTCCAAAAATCATCACCATATTTCACCATTTTGACATACAAATCAGACACGATTGATCCCCCATGTTCTTCCTCACGCCTGAGAGGCAATCCACCACAGTTTAGGTCCTTGAACCAACACCATCGAGACCATTCTTAACAACCCTGTACACCATCAAAAGGCCATACAGCCTCTGATTCAGACTCAGAATCATACCAATCTGAGCCAGACTTGCATACTGACCATCTAGCCCCATGACTGGTGCAAACCTGGATCCATTTTCTGGTTTAGTGATTGGCAATGGACCCATGTCCACACCCCACACCACCACCAACACCTCTGCTAGTGGCCCCTGTTAGATTTTTATCATTCAAGCTAGCATTATGATCTTAGGATCTTCAATTGAGAGAATAACATGCACAACAATAAACATAAGAGACAAGAGACACAAAGAATTTTCCTTGGGGAAACCATAAAGGAGAAAAACCTGCAATTTCCTCAGATATAGAATCAACACCAAAAGTAAAACCCGAAAACATAAAGATGATCTCCCGATAGCAGTAGTCTCTCTCTTGTCCCAGCAACTTCTCTCTCACTCATGCGCCCCAATGAGTGAGTGTGTGTGTGATAAATAGAGAGGCTCACTCTCTATTTATATTCTTTCATTCACTTAATGTCCACTCCAACATGTCGGCCTCACTTAAGAATTACTTACTAGAGCCGACATCTCTAGGAGAGTCTAATAACCCTAGTGCCCCACAACTTGTGGGGACTTTTCCCTCTGATCAACAAGGAGGGTTAACCTTGACTTAGATGGTGGGGACTATTGCCCCGACTTGCAATAAATCACCTAGGGATGAGCTCTCTAGGATATTCTAATAATACTAGGGCCCCACAACTACGAGGACTTTAATCCTTGAACAATAGGAGGGTTACCCACAATGACTTGACATGACTTGTTCACATTATAGAAACTCCCGATCGAAAAATTGGGGCATTACATGACTCAATTACATTACAAACACTTCCCAGACTAAACATCGAGGTACAATACATAAGATAAGTGAGTACATTCCAAAGTTACAATTACATCAACATCCCCAGCACGGTCATGCAAACCATCATAAGCCAACTACCACCACCCATATTGACCAGTCAAGTTGTCCCACCTGTAACACATGGGGGAAGTATGCCTTCCACCCACACTGTCCACTTGGCATACATGGGGGCAGTGGCCCTTCCACCTACACTGCCCCTCCTGTCACACATGGGGGCAGTGGCCCTTCCACTCACACAGTTCCTTTTACCACATTTGGGGGCAGTGGCCCGTCCACAACAGTGCCACAAGTACCCCTAGTTATGCAGGTGCATCGTGTCCCTGCAAACCCCACCACCATTGTTGCCCCATATCACATCAATCTTGGGTCAAACCTTCCTTTCATGGCACATCTCAACTTTCCTGCCTAGACTCGGTTAACAAATGACCCTATCTGCCATCAAACTTGTTGACCTCCCATGCCAACCAAACTTCCCTCATACATTCCCAAGTTTGAAGAGAAGGCAGGGGAGTGCCCCCAAAACCACATCATGATGTTTCACCTATGGTGCTCATCAAACAACATTGTATATGATTCGATCAGACTTAGACTGTTCCAACACACCCTCACAGGTGCTGCAACCAAGTGGTACATTGAGCTACCACAAGCCAAGTACCCGAATTTCAACTCCTTAACTTTCATGTTCCTGCAGTATTTCCAACTCCCTATTAGATATGATGAAGGGGTGGAGATCTTGCTATCTTTATGCTAGAATAATACGACCCACATAACCGACCACATTCATGAGTGGTGGCGATGTTGTAGTTTGTGCAAGATTCAACTTGATGACAGGATCTTCCTGGATTGGTTCCTAAAAACTTTTCTACCACCTATAGCAAAGGACGTCGCATCCAAACGTCCCCAATCTAAAGAGAAGGCCATCTAGAAAGCCCAACAGTTTGATCTGATCTATGCAAAGTCTGGATACCTTTACACTGTCATTCCAGACGCTCCTCGTGCAAGCACCTCCTATCGGGATGCACCAGGGGCATCCCATGCCATAGATGGCATCATAGGTTATGTCTCCCACCAACCACTGCACCGTCCGACACCACCTGTAATACCACCACAACCAAGCAACACCCCCAGTGTTTCCTATCAAAACCAAAATTCCTACTATGCAAGAACGATGTCCTAGTCTGGAGCCACAACCTCCTATGCACAACCTACACCACCGCAGCAGGCCCAGGCATTAGCTTAGTCGAAACAACAATATGCAAGACAAATTCCTACATTTGTGGCACTAGCACCCACCCAAGTCTGCTATGCACTATTGGTGAAAGTTGTTCAAGCCCCCACCCTTTCTCCACCTGCTCCATTGGGATAGGTGTTTGCACAGCAAAACCGTGCCAACCAGCTAGCCCCCAATAACCAACAAGGGCAAGCCAAGAATAACCGACCCCAGAACCAAGGCAACAATCAACTGCAGGGAGGCAATCAACAACCAAATCCTCCCAACAATGTCATGGTGAACCGGCCAGCCCAAAATCCTCAACAACCAAATGCACCAAGACGCAATGCTTCGTTGCGTACAAACCAACCATGCAAATTATGCAAGGTCTACAGGAACTACACATATGAGTGTCCCTTCATGGGTCACGCTAAGCAGGCCATTAGGAATGAGGTTCAACATGCCACCAATACAACAGACCAAGCTCAACCCAACTCGGCACCACCAGGACCTCCTCCTATGGTGCACCAAAACCCATTACCAGTCCAAGGACTGGTGGCAACTACACCTCCTACCCAACCCAATACCAATGCCCCGGGGACACCTCTAACGGCAGAAACAGGTGTTCACCCCCTGCTAGCTATGAAAACTGAAGAGGTTAATTTACAGACCATACATAATCAATACAGAACCAACACCGAACCCGCTGACACATCAGTGGCATCTATGTCTAAAACAACCAATGCACCTCTTCAGTTACCCCCTTTCACGTGCCCCCCCCATACGCTGGGTTTCCAACAATGCCACGGCTAGAGCTGCTGTCAGCTACAGCATCATGGATGATTTGGCCCAAACACCTACCACCATGTCCGCTCTTGAGGTACTCAAAAATTTCCCAATACAATGAAAAGATTTACTAGCTGCCTTGGGTGCTGTAGACCCCTCTAACTCCAAGTTGATCACATTCGACATGGAAAATGGAGAACCGCGGATGCCATCAACCATTGCCTTCCAAATCCCAGTGTCTATCCAGAATTTGGTCATGCACCGATGCATAGTGGATGAGGGGGAATCCACGTGCGTTATGTCTACCCTAGTCTGGCAGAAGCTTGGATCCCCAATTATGCAACTATCGTCTACAACTCTGCAGGATTATGATGGTCATCCCACTAAAGCTCAAGGAATCCTCCCCCACATCCCCATCACATTAGCCGAGAAAATAGTATTGATTGACATAGAGGTTGTCAATGCTCAGTTGGACTATAACCTTCTCCTCAGAAGAAGTTATACGTATGCCATGAGAGCCGTAGCATCAACTGTTTTCTGTCTCATGATGTTCCCCCACGAAGGGAAAATCGTGACAGTTGACCAACTGACTTATCACGATCCGCAAGGGCTAACGACACTCGCCAATGTTATCCCTATGATCAACACCATTGATCCGTAAGGGATAACCACACCCAACAATGTTATCCCTATGGTCAAAACCATGGTTGAAAACATACTAGCCTCCCCATTGTTGAATGTGGGCCCTAGGTTGTTTGTCGATACCACCATGACGGCTTATTTCCCCTTAGTGTCACCACCGCTGACACCAAATGAGACTGCGTATTTGTGCATGCTCTCATCCAGCACTGCTGCACCCAAACATCAACTGCAGCTACCACCACAACCTCACCCCCACATGCAACCATCAGGGAGTTATCTGGGATCCTCCCTGGTCCACACAGTTCCCTTCCTCTTTCCCCCACCTGGTGTCATGAGCAAGCCAGTAACGCCTACCTTAAACTTACCCAATTTTACATTGGGAATTCTCGTGTGGTACCTGGATCCAACGGCTCAACCACCAATGCCCCATGTAGTCTTAACCCCCGTGCAACCCATTGCGGTCGAATCTCATCCTACACCTGGCCCGCAAAAACCAACCACCACACCCGCACCCACACCGCCCCACCCAAAAAGAGCCAGGGGAAAAAACGCGAAAGCTACCATTGAACCTTGATAGATCCCGCCTTGCACCATCTGCTAAGAACAAAGCCGTCCAACTCAAAAATGCCCTGAGATTCCCATAATCCGCACACATTTGGATGCCATGGATGCAACGGAAAACCTCCCCATGGTTGAACTCCCAAGCGGGCCAATAGTGAGAAACAAATCATTGAGAACAAACCATGCTTGCGCCCTCTGCAGTTTGTATGGACACTATTCTCACCACTACCAAGAATTGTCCGAGTTTTGAATGGCTCTAGCCAACCTTCGACAACATTCCCTTGAATTCGAGATCACTCTGATCGAAGAAGTTCACCCCCACCTCCTTCTTCGGACACCATGTCCATTTACATGATGTCCAATTCTACCGACCCTCTTGTCTTCACCATCAATGACGATCCATCAGACCTATCTCTTCGTTGCTTCCGCAATGACAAGGAGATACTTGAAGCCTTAACCGCCCCAGAATACCCATGGGAGGACATGCACCATCGCTCGTTCTTCCTCCCCGAAGAACTTGTGTCACACTCTGACCAATTTTCCATGGAAACCAAAGATTTCATTCATGGGAAAGTCGACTGGTTCAAAAATCCCATTCCGGCACCAGACGCCTTCGAAGAAGGGAACATGGCCAACATCTTGCCAACCATCAAAATCAACATCTCAACCAATCTTGAGGTTGTTGAAGAAATCATGCTGGGGGCATCCTGCTCCCCGGAAGAAGTCACTGCCTACAAAGCTCTCTTCCAAGAATTCCGTGACATCTGTGCCTGGTCTTACACTGAAATTCTCAGGTTGGATCCATCCATTGTGGAACACCACATTGACACATGGCCTAATGTGGCCTGTGTGCACCAAAAGCAACGGCCCATCCATCCTTCCAAAGCTGTTGTGGTCAAAGCCGAAATTGAGAAGTTGTGCATAGCCAACTTCATTTACCCCATTGCGTACACCACTTGGGTTTCTAATCCTGGTCCCATGAATAAAAAACAGGGTACCATCTACATTTTCACAAACTTCCATGATCTAAATGGGGCGTGTCCTAAAGACAACTTCCCAACACCCTTCATCGATCAGATTATCAATGCATGCGCCAGACATGAGGTCTTTTCCTTCATGGAAAGCTTTTTCGGATATAACCAAATTCAGATCCGGAAACAAGATCGTTAGAAGACTGCATTCACAACCCTGTGGGGCACATTCACCTATCGAGTAATTCCCTTTGGTCTGAAGAATGCTAGAGCCACCTTCAGTGGGCCATAACACATTGTTTCCGTGACCTCATCCACATCATATTGGTCTATCTTGACAACCTCTTTGCACGATCACAGAAGCAAGCACAACACATAGACGACTTGCGGCTAGCCTTCCGGCGATGTCGCAAGTACAAAATCCGCTTGAACCCTTTCAAGTGTCTTTTATGTGTCCCAACGGGCCATCTCCTAGGGTTCATTGTGTCATACAAAGGAATGATCGTTGATCCCCTGAAAGTCCAAACCAATTTCCCTCTAACATCACCTCTTTAAGTGACGGTCATTCAGCTTGTAATATAGTCTTGTCCCTTTTTGTTTTACACATTTTTTTTAAAAGTGAGTCTTATGTATTGTTTCCCCTCATTGCTCCAGATGGATCCTACCTCGGATTGGTACATTGGATTTGTTGATGGAGCGAGCAGATGGTCTCCAAACCTCGCCTCAACTGCATGGGTCATCTACTCCTCATCGCACGAGTTGATCCATATCGACGGAATATGTGTTGGTAGTGCGACCAACAACCAAGATGAATATGATGGTGTCAATGGCCTCTTGGCCACCGCTCTCCAATTAGACGTTTTCCATCTCCATGTCTTCCTAGACTCCTAGCTGCTTGTCTCCCAATTGAGCAACTACTACCGGGTACGTGATCCCTACCTCTATAGAAAGTTCCTATGCACTAAACAGATGGTTAGAACATTTGAGTCCATTACCTTCACACATGTTCCCAGAAACCTCAATAGTGTAGCAGATCAAATGGCTAATGACATTCTAAATTGGAACATTCATAATCGCATATAGGAAACATACAACCACATCATGCATAATCATATATAAAACACACACACAAGTGTAAAAATACATCATCTAGGCATTGCATTTCACATCATCATAAAAAGACTCACATATAAAACCATAAAAAGCACATCCATGTGCACCAAAAATATATATAGATAGATAAGTCGCATGTCCACAATATGTTCAGTACAAAATGAGAAGCAACATATGCTTTCTCAACTGAATATACATAGTGATACAAAAATACTAAGTGCACCAACGCACTAGGGGCAGCCCCACTAGCTGCTAATCTGACCTGGACTCATCATCTGGCTCAGTATCATCATCTTTCTCAGAAGACTCATCCTCTACAGGAAGATCCCCTCTCACCGCCCAACGAAGGTAATCGCAGGCCACGGCCATCCTCCTCATCACAGAGGTCTGCTCTGGAGGAAAACTGTGAATGGCAGCAATCAAATCATTGTTCAAATGCTTCCAGCCATAATCAGAGATCCCAACAGTAAGCCGCTCCAAATACGGCAAAAAATCGTCCACCTCCCGTCGCCTGCGAGGGTTCTGCATAGGAACTGCCGCCTCTGCAATAGTGACCACTCGCCTCTGATACCCAGGTGGTGGGTGGGGACCAACATCTGCATACACAAGAAAAGACACCATCGGTCTAGAAATATAATCATCATGTATAAAAATGAACAAAAGGGTACCAGCTAGTCCCCAGGCCTGACCAGGAGCTCGGGGCATCTTGGGATCCCCACGATAATCCATACCCACATAAGGGTACTCCTCAATAATCATTGGGAGCTGTCACCACTGCTTAAGCAACGCCTCAGTGAAGAAGCATCCCACTCTACTACCACCCTCTCATACCATGATCTAGCACCACCTGCGCATCCGCAGCTCTCCTGGACCACCATCCCGCACTGCCCGATGCGGACGCAAAGTAGGTACTTTCTCAAAAAAGAAAGCACATAAGAAGGACCCAAAACAAAATCCTATCACAGATGCTCTCGCATTGTTCAGCTGACACCGAATAGCCTGAAGATACATCTGGGCCCACCTGTAATAAGTGCCCCTCATAGCATGCTCTACCAACTGCAGCTGCCCTCCAAATATCTTGTGGCTCCCCGTGGAACCCAAGATACGCAGCAGTAATGTCACCACTGCCCGTGTTGATAGGTCCTCAATGTCACACATCAATATGTGTGAGCCACGCACATACGCAGTAGCATAACAATGCCTATCACATAATTCCTCTAATGTCTCCCCCTGAGATAGCACTGGTTCCAAGTCACCAACAACTCCCAACATAGGGAACCCAGTCAAGAAGTATACATCCACTAGTGTAATCTCAACATGCTGGCCCTAGAAGATGAAGGCCTCCTCCCCAATATCCCAAAAGCTCACCAACGTTTGCAGCAACAAATGCAAGCTCTTCATGAGGGGTATTCGCATGAACTTCAATAAACCACAATGGGCCAGTGTAGCACGCACACTCCCATCTCGCAATGCCACCTCCCGGAGGTGTTTATAATCTCTCTCATGCGACTTAATCTCAGCCATCCTGCACAAGCAAAACACAGTTGTCAGCCACTGCTCTCATCAAAAAATGTCACCCACGGGCCAAGTCGCACCTGTTTGGCCAAAAAGAGTGACCAGGTTGCTCTTTTTCCCTCAAAAGGTGCGACTTGGCTCATTGAAGCCCCAACAGGCTCATGCAGGACCTCCGGGTGACCAAATCCAAAATGTAAACCACTAAAAAGGATATATTTTGCAAGATCTCTTACCTGCAAGTTGTGAAACTCGAAACCATCAGTCGGAATAGGAGAAATTAGCAGAAGAAAATCTTGGGCCCACCTCTCCAACTCTGGAGTAAACAGTGACAATGACACTTCACAAAGTGGTCCCCACCCATATATAGGCCCCATTTGACCTATTTTCTTCCTAATTTCGACAAAACAGGACCATATGGAGTCCGTTTGAGATGCCGTTCATGCCATTGGTTTCAGAATTCCGCCCTCTATATCCTTATGAGACCATCGTCTCATGTTTAACAAGTAATTTTTAGGACCACTTACTGGAAATTACCTTGATTTATGAGCCACAACATAGTGAATGTAAGTGTCTTTGGACCTGTACTTTCATCATGCTTGCCTTCCGCCACTCATGCGGGTTCCCAGGCCACCGCCCGGAAGGCACATCATTTTGATTTTTACCATATAGCTATCTAATCCGTTCACTGCACCTTATGCGGATCATTTCTTTTGCATGCATTTGGAATATAACTACCTCCAGACTTGCACTCACATCACATGTAGTCAAGTCTGTCCACCACAACTCACACATAGCTCTCCTGACCTCTGTCCGAGAGCCACCTTGGTTTGCATGCCTCTGTCGCAATGATTCACGTGCCTTTGTCGTGATCTATCCCGTGCATGTATTGGTATGTTTAAGAGACACTTGCTCCATCCATACTGTAGAGATGACCTTGGGACCACTGTCCACTATCTCGACATGGGGCACCAACTGTGCCACTGCAATCGGTTGATCATACTAGAGTTTCTTTTAAGCTCTTTTCTAACTCCTAAAAGAATGAAAAGATGGCTGAGAGTAGTTGTTTCCTTTCTTGCTCATTAAAGTATAGGAAATGGCATCTACATCGTCTCGTTTATCTCCTTCTGCGGAACATGTAGACTATTAAATGAAAAGGACCAGCTTGGCACATTCAAGCCAAGACTGTTCCCCTTTGCATCCTTTTATGCTTTCTTGGGCAGAGGGGCTGAACTTTATGAAAAATCTCACCATGGGTTGTCGTTAAGATCTTTTCCAGCCTTCTCATGAAGAAAAGATCGTCGAGCAAACTTGGTTTTGTTCATGCTTGTAAAAGTATCTGAATGATCGTCCAGTCAGTATAGGTTTAACCTTTTTCGACCTGACTGGACTACCAACAGTAAAGAAGTCTCTCATCCCCTAAAGGATGGGTGAGCTCTCCTTTGTATACTTTTATCCTTTTTCGGGCACATGAGACTACCAATGAAAAAGAGCCCCCATTGGAGTCTTCTTCATGCTTTTAGACTCTCTAAAATTGAAAGCACCATGAGCATTTACTTTCTCGAGCTCGCCAAAAATCCACGAGATCGTACCACAACGGTGTCTGTAGACACCACCCCACAAATAATAGTTTGGTAGCATTCCCACTTTGGGTCGCCTTTGTTCACAGTACTCTACAATGTGTCTTCCTTGGATCCCATTAATATCAAAAGTGTCTACCTCCTCCAAGTATTTCCCATCTACAGTGACATTCCCGGTATTACAGCTATGATCCTTTTCCCTTGAGTCAGTTTCATTTGCTGCCTGGTCCACCCTGCTATCATACTCTGAACAAAGGAAGTTTAATATCACTACACTCCCTCTGCCCCTTTTCAACTCCATCCCTCCCCCCCCATTCAGTGGGTTAGTCCTCAGATTGCCTCACACCTTTTGGTTATCTCCCCCGCGCTTCTAGTCAAGGAAACACCATTGCCTTGACTGGGAGCAGGTCTCCCTCTATCGATGAAAACACATGTATTCCATAGGATAGACCTAGAGGTCCATGTATCCTAGTTTCATTAACCTCATTGATGAGTTCCTTGGACCACTTGAGAGGAGTCCTTAATGCCTCTCGGGATGGTTATTTCTGACGTGCTCAACTCCAGCTACATCATCGCACTGTTAAGATTCGCACAAGGTATTGGCCCATGCAATATTTGGTCGAAGACGCCAGATGTCACCTGACTCTAGCACATTGATGATTCTATTTGAGGGACCCCAACAGGTTCATGTCCCTCGCAATTTTCGGGTTGCGTTGGACATAGTGTTCAGAAGCCTCAGCAACGCTTCTATATAGATTTATGATTGATGCAACATATTTATACCATAGAGACTCTAACTTTCCATCAGTGGGTCCCTATAACTATGTACCATTCCAGATCCAGCAGGCCATCAGTCATGAAGATATATCATTCCATGAGAATGCCATGGGTCCAATGTATCAGTTCTTTAGATCAGTATTGTATTCAACCTCTCACTGAGGCAACCATTATTGTAACAATAGTTGTACATGATCGGCTCTTGTATTATAGAGCTTAGATCAAATTATTCTTTTGACATCATTACGAGCATGGGGATGCTCGCCTCATCCATATACATGTCACACATTATTTGTATCTCACCCATTGATGGGAACCATATTAATACAAAAACCAAAAGCCACCATGCCCCAACCTAGGAAGCACCACCTCTCCCCAAGAAAATCCTATGATGTTCATCGGCCATACGATGAGCTCCTACCCTCACACATCAGGGGGCAATTTGTTAACCCAAAAAATCCCACAATGATCTCTACATGACCTGCACCATGTAAAGGCATCTATGTACGACCCTCATTTGACCCCCACACCCTCAAGAAGGCTTAAGAATATGATATTCAATAGAGACACCCTTTTAAGGATCAAACTTTGGTAGCATTCATTTCGGGTACTTAGGTAAATCATGTAAAAGTGCATCCAAGTTGAGTGGCATCCCGGATCTCCATGCGGGGTTGGTTAACAGCTGCCATAATTCAAGGTGGAGATTGTGGTGGAAAATGTGGGAAAACTTAAGCTACAGGATATTCTGGTCCCAACTGATCAAGAGGTTGAGTGATTTCTTTGATACATAAATCCACCAATTATTCCAAATTTTCCACAATAAATGAATCTTTAGTACATGAGACTGCTTTGTTGGGAGCTTGCCTCCTGGGTAATGCAGGAATCACTTTCAACCCTCCAAGTTTCTTGACGTAAGATCTCGTATACCTCCAAAAATGATCAAGTTCTTCAAATGGGACAACGTATAAATTTTTGAATCTTATTATTCAGAAATTACCCTTTCTTGTTCTTTGGTTTCAATAATGAAATCTTCAGGGAAAGTTGTTTCAAATGTATTTCCAACGAAATTTTTTCTCACAAACGAATTTCCTCTTCTAGCCATGCACTGGTGACACTTCGTTCCAACACCAAATATGTTTATGCCTCGAAAATTTCTATGCACCGATAGTAGGGATTATCCCCGGTAATCGATCCCAATTAAATCATCCACCATTTGGTATGGAGAATCCTTCTGGTTAACGGTCTGGCTACCATATATTTAAATGTGTTTTGAAGCTTTATCGGTTACAGCCCGATTCACCGTTTATGTTGTTTTCTTTAAATGAATGATGAAATGGAAATGCCTAAACTAAATCCATGTAATTGATAAACAGGAACCTCACAAGTGATGTGAACCTCCCGTCTTATCATTCCTTCTTTCTCAATTGCCTCTTTAAATCTGAATCTAAACAAGTCTATTATGTTCTAGTCTATTCTATCCTCGTATGGAGCAGATTTTAAACTTAGAGGAATGTACTGTAACTATTCATATTTATCTGACAGAAAGTTGTTTCAATTTCATATGCATATTTACAGCAGAAATAATATCAAAGTAAGTTGTGACATAATAAAACATTCATTACTCTTTCTATACACAGACATTCATGTAGAAAGCAAAATCATTTATAATAATAATAAAAAATTCAGAGAAGTCAGAACGATCTCACAGTTGTATGGAAACAAGAAGAAGTAATTCCACATGATAAGATTCCACACATCCCAAGAAATTCATGTGCAACCTTTCCCAACAAATAGGTCCTTCTTTATTAGCAAAAAATTGAGTTCTCTTACAAAATAATCCAGTCTTCCTTGTGCTAGCGAAAAGTCCTTAAAATATTCTCCATATCTCTATTTATATTACAATTACAATTTGTCATCTAGTGACTCTTCGACTACCCTAACCCTAGGGATTCCAAAAATTCATCTTCTATTGGTTTACATTAGGAAAATGACAAAAATATACAAAATACAAAACTTTCAAGTGGGCCCTGTCAAGCTAGAAACATATTCTCCCCATGTGTTAGCCTCTTCTACAATAGTCTTGTATTTTATTGGCTTAATACTTGCACAGTCACTTCATGCATTGAAATTTGTGTCTCTATGCGTGTCACCTTTTCTGTGGAAAACCTACACATGTCTCCCACAATGTGAGCATTGACAGAATCCTTCCAAACCCAAGTGTTAATATCTTCTTCGTTGACAACTTCTATTTTCTAGATGTACTGAAGGTTTTCTTGTAGACTATCCTGCAAATATCTCAAATGTTGGTACTTTCTTGGGAGATCAATGATCTTTATAACCAATGGAATTTGGCATTTCTCATGGACCTGATGTATCTTTTTATAGAATTCTTCGCATTTTTCCATAGTTTTGGCAACTTCATTACTTAACCTCAGGGATAATTTCCTGCAAAACTATAAGAGTGCCATCTTTGATTTTATGCCTTTAACTGTTTTTTGTGGCAGATGTTCCAGAAACTTTGAGTTAGCCTCTATCTAGATCAACTGGATTTTGACCTTTCCTCCAACATCCATTAGTCCTATTCTGAAATTTAGTGATTCTGCTCCAATCTCCTTTAGTCTTGTCATTATCAATCTTACATTATAAATCTCACCTATGAGATTAACTTGAGCTTGATGTATCTTTATTTGGATTTTTCAGGCTTGGTCACAAAAAGGAGTGACATCCTGCTTTTTCTCATTAGCTAGCTTTAGCTGATTTTCTAAAGATCCCTTCTGGTCCACCAATTCTTCTACTATGGTTTTCAATTCTTCAATCTGTTGACCTGTCGTGGATTCTCTTGATTCTAGTTGGGAGATTCTCGCTTCAAAATCATTTCTCTCTCCCTCCATTATTATTAATTGACCATTCATTTCTTCCTTCTCTGTCTCCAAAGTCTAGTACTCACTTTGGATTCTTTCCTTTTCTGAGAGGATATCATCGTGTTTCCTTTTCAAATCAATGCCCTCTCCTCGTAGTTTCACCACACTATCCTTTAGCTTAAACATCTTCTCCTTGTGGTGCTCTATGTATTCCATCAATCGATCAACATTGTCAGTGCTGGCCTGTGCAGCTCCTATATTTACCGAGGCCATGAACTCGGGGCCTTTGTGAGTACCCTCCATTATGGTGTCTTCAGTGACTGTGACCATGCCATCTTGTGTGTCCATCTTTAAACGCTTCTCTGACCTTCTTGTGATAGTCTTCCGTGATTTATCAAAAATGATGGTATCTAAGCGAGCTACTGTGTGCTACTTAGATGGATTAAATGGAGTAATCCCAAGCTCTGTAAAAGGAATGTGACCTCCTTTGATCGTTCCACTTAATGAAGCAGGATGTTCTAGATCCATTGGGTCATTCTGGGCTGCCTCCCAATCCAAATTGTCCTTGATCTTTCCCTCTTATTCCTTCCTTCTTAGTTATTCAGCCGCTTCCTCGGGTTCCTTTTGTGCTCTTTCTTCTTATTCTTTCTTTAATTCCTCTTCTTATCGCTTCAGGGATTCTTCGGCTTCTCTTTCCTTGGCTTCTTCTTTTTCTTTTTTTTTCTGCCTCTTCCTTTTTTTTCTCTTCCTTTGCCTTTTTTTTTTGCAGCTTCATTTCCATAGTAGTGTTGTCCTCTTTTCTTACGCTAACACCACTCTTCTTTATAAAGTGCTTGCTTAATTCAATTAGATTGGTGTCCCTTCTGAATACCTATTCATCCTTGTTGAAGAAATCTGAGGATTCATAATAAATTTTGGTGGTCGTGAAATGCTCTGGGACCTTTCCTCTGCTATCAATTCTTTGGAAACTTTTCTCCCCAAAATGAAAATTTTCCAACTCTTTCACAAAATCGAAGGCAACTTTGACCTTGGAGAACTTGTATCCTCCGATGTAGAATGGTAATGGTGGAAATGTTTCCTTTTTCATATCATGTAGGAAGTTACCTATTCCATTTAAGAACACTTGCCTCGCTGCCTCTTTGTGGACTACATAGTCAGTGGCGTACTTTGGAAGTAGGGATGGAGCTCTGGAACATCTATACATTCTTAGGTATGTTCCTTCCTGCGAGAAATAGTAGTCTCCATACTCATTGATAACTTCCATGGAATTATCAGAAAGGCAGTTTGGTTCTTTGAGGAAAATCAGCTCATAAATGGGGCATCGAAAATTCTTCGCAAATGAGTTTGTAAAAACCCGCATACTTATGTGCCCAGAGAATTTGATAAGCAACATAAATAGGAGACTCAGTCTGGGTCCAAATGCACCTAAGCTTAGAAAAAGGTTTCCTGCATAAAATGCAGTCGATAAGGTAAGATGATATATAAAGCTCAAATCTTTTCTAGAATATACCTCCCTATGCGACTGCTACACAGGATGACAAACTGCGTGATATGATGTCTGCCGAGTTAAAAATCATGCCCTCAAAGGCTATATAATAGATAAGAGGAACCCATTTCAATTTATACAAGGTTCCATCGACGCAGCCAAAAATTATGTTCATCATCAAATCTATGATCCTGAATGGGGTCCGTAGGATTTAGGACTCATATTCCCTGCTTGCCTTTTGGCGCAATTGTTTTCCTGACATTATCATTTTCTTTGCACATTCCAAAGGATCAATATCTATCCCTTCAATCCAATAATTGTTCATCATAA
The DNA here is from genome assembly GCA_001517045.1 of Pseudotsuga menziesii. Taxonomy (NCBI): domain Eukaryota; kingdom Viridiplantae; phylum Streptophyta; class Pinopsida; order Pinales; family Pinaceae; genus Pseudotsuga; species Pseudotsuga menziesii. The sequence continues at coordinate 226,721 of LPNX011146655.1, forward strand.
CTTGTGCAGGGGGTAGCTTGTAGGCCAATGTTATGTAAGCTGGTGTCAAAGATGTAAAAGATTCGCCCTTAATGTTAGATATAATCCTAGAGGATTTTGTCTAGGGAAGAATCCAACCAATAACCTCTGAGAAAGGAAATAGCTCAGGGCATGTAGCGGCTTTAGTGATGCCTAAGTTTCTTATGTTTTGGTATAGGAACATTTCTTCGAGACCAATGATTGGGACGTTCTGATCTCTGATCATCTGATAGAGCTCTCCCCATTTGAATTCGAGAGCAACTTCGGTTATGGCCTTGGTATCCTCAAATTTAATTTCCATCCTAGAGATGATTTCCACATATGAGTCTGGTTCGATTGCATTCACCTTCTTCTTACTGCCTTTCTTAGGCATTGTGTGGATTTGTTTTCTTAAAATTTGTTCTTGATAAGATAATCTCGTAGGGTGAAATAAAACATGTGATATACACATATAAGCATTATTAGAAGTGATTTGTAAACACTGCAACTATTTTAAATAATCCAATGCATCATTGTACTGAGGTATCCTATATTGAAAAGAAAAACTACTATATGTATAATCTATCTCAGAAAAAACCTACATTGGACAACGAAATTGGAGCATGCAATCATTATCCAGTATTAGAATTTGGAGGGAAAACCAAAGTTATGTGTCCATTACTAACCACTCAAAATGCAGTTGTGTAGGATGGAGAGAAGTGCTCCATTCGAAGTTGCTTGATCATTCGTGGTGTAATAAAAAGATGTGCAATTTCAAATTTCAAATGAAACCTATCAGCACATATGCATATGCTGCTATGCGAGTTATAAACCTGTTGTTACCCTATCTCCTTCTTCATTTTAGAGTAGCAGTAATTTTCCAAAACAATATTTTAGGTAAGCATCTTATTGTTTGTTCTAATATGCATTTTCGTTTGGGATTTTATTAATGTTTTTATTTTATTTTATACAGGTTAATGGGGTTCACAAGCTTGATTTCCAACCTTTTATTTATTAATTCAAAACGTCGAGGCAGAGAGCTTTACTCACAATCTTATTCAAAGGTGAGGGTGTGAGCTTTACTCAATATAAGTAGTTTTGGATTGGGCGGGTACCTTCATTCTATCCTGGAATCAATGCAAAGTAAGGTATTAAATTTTTCTCATAAAAAATGAGTCTGTTAGAGATTAGACAACCCGGATCGACAAAAAATTCATCCTAAGAAACTCGAACGCGTAACCAGTTCCCCGATGAGATAGCCATGAGGAAAAGGATTAAACCATAGGAAAATATCTATGAAGGATGGGCCAAACAATTATGAGAGTAGTGTTTCTAAATGACCGCCTCTCGAACAACTCTTTCATCCCTAAAGAGGTTCGTTTTTCTACTGGATATGGAATGAAAACGACCGTGAGGCCAAGCTTTATTAAAAATCAAGTGTAATGGATTTTGGACCTGAACAAATCCAATACAAGTTTAACCTACACCAAGGCAATGGCACCATGGACAAATTTTCTACGAGCTATGGAGGCCACAGAATGGATAGAATAAGTTGAGAAAAGTCTTAACTAAAAAAGGATAAAGCTATGATACAACTACTCAGGCTTCCAACATATATAAAAAATTCAATCCTTTAGAAAAGCCACAAGAGTACAAAAGTCAATGTACCCATGTGTTAATTGTCGAATGTCCACGGGTTGGACTGAATGCAATGTCTCCAAATGTCTCTCCTTAATTGGTTGCTTTCAAAATGATGTTTCGTGGGATATAAATCAAACAACCGAACATGTTTATATAGAAAAAATAACAAAATGTCTCATAAACGCGGTTGTTTGGGTGATTTAATGCAGTGGTTGGAGAATTGAATATGGTGGTTGTCGCAACGTTGTTGGCATGAAACTCAGTCAAAAGCTGTGAAACAAAAAGTAACATCAACAATGTTGGCGATATTCTTGGAAAACCCTCTGATACTATCGGAGATGTTTCACCTTCTCTCGTGACCGTTTCGGTGGGAAACGCTGAGTCTCCTGGGACTGTGTCGGCGGCAACTCACCTAATTCCTCCGATTGGCTTTGTTTTCATTCATTCTATTGTCCATTTTTCTTTGGACACGACCGTATCAGCGGAAAACGTCGACTTTCCCCAAAAAACTCGACAAATTTTAACATGGGCAACATTCACTGATCTCTCCGATCATTTCGGTGGTGATTCATGCGTTACTCTCGATAGTGTCGACGTGTTTCGTTGAGTTATGCTGAAACGATGTTTTGCCAAAAATTTATTTTTCCCAAGCCGGCCGTGTTCGAGAGACTAACTGAGTTCCTCCGATACATCAGATAAACTGACCAAGTTGATCCGATATGTCGACGAAAAAACTTGAGTTTAACTTACCCAAAACTTATTTGTTCAACTTTTGGGAAAACTAAGTGTGCAGGATGGACTCCCTTGAGATGGAAAACTAGTCTAAGTAAGCTTTCAATCAAAAATATAAGGAGGGGCCCTAAAATAAAAATAAAAAAAAATTGGGGAATCAGTTGCAGCAGCAACAGGGATAAATGGAATAGTGAGTAATGTGGAGCCCACTACCGTCATTTTTATTGCAATTGACATGTAGTTGTTGGCATGTTTGGTGAACGAGAAAGTAGGAGGGTAAGAACTTTGTATAAAACCCTGTTTTCCTTTTAGTTTCACCCTTTTATAATGCTTCATATAGTTTCTATTTACCTTTTTAACTTTTATGTTTTAGCTTTGCACTTTATGTTCCAACACCCTACTTGCCTTAGACTTTATCTTATTTTCTTACTTTGCAAAGCAACATTAATCTCAAGTTTTGTAGTGATCAATATTTTTTTAATTTATGAACAATTCAATGTCTGAAAACTTTGTTCCATGCACTAAGTCATACCATCCAACTTATCCAAATATTTTCTTGTTGCGATATGGTGCACTCCTAAAATATTTCCTCTTATGCCTTATCTCAAGGTTGATAAATTTCCAAGTTTAAACTCTTTGCAATTTGACACATGTTAGTTGAAATTCTTTTTTTTTGTCCAATTGTGACATGTCACACTACACTTAAAGTTAAATTTTTTTTTTTTATCTTTGTGGGTTTTCATTTCAGTCCTTGTCGTTATTAGACTTTAATATGCTCCAAGAAGATTAAGAAACTCTATTTTAGTTATACCAAGTATAAATGGAGAACTAAGAGAGAGAAGATGACTAGTAAACTCCACTTGATCACATCTCTAACACAATAGTGATAACCACACTAAGAATGATAATATGATCATCATTTCCAACATCTTCTCCTAGGATTTATTCATGATCCCTAATATAACTTCTCCTAGGATTTCCTCATGATCCCTAGTGAATCACTCCAAGCCTGACAAGGACAATGATGATGATGAATAAAAGGATGCTCTTCTTCCTTTATATCTATGAGAGGTATGGGGTGCCAACAATAAAATGTGGGCCCATGCCCTTAAAGAAATCCATAACAAACACTTGTGGGCCTACATAATTGAAGCACTTTACTCCAAGGGTCTTTGAGCAAACAATTGATTTTCAACTAAAGACATGACTTCATTTTGGCCCTAGTCACACCCTAAAATTAATCAAAATATTTATTTATGTATGTTTTGAAAACCATCCCGATCAAGAATACATGTACCCATATATTACCTTCACAATATAACCATTCCAATAACTTGGCTTCTAAAGTCTAGCACGAATTACTTAACCATCCAAAATTTACTTGTTTTCCATGAATCTTATTTATATTCTAGCACATTTTTGAAATGTGGTTTTCCTTCCAACAAACATTTTAAGGGTTAAGATCTCAACAATGTAATTCATTATGTCCAACTTAGTAACAATGTTGTTTCTTTTGAGGGCCTTCAGTAAATTCTTGATCTGTGACTCATCTTATCATAATCAACTACATCAACATTAACAACATTATCCTCAATTTGCTTCGTCTTGACTTCAACATCAACTATAGGTAGCTAAAAATTACATCAAGGAATCTTATGCTCACAAATGTAATAATTTAAAGTAATTATGAATATGAAAGAAAACAAACTCATTATTTTCATACCATAATCCAAATTTATTCCTTTTGAACTACAACTCTTCCCAAGGTCTAAAAATTTACCTTTAATCTCAAACTTGTATATATCCTTCTTAGTTTTGTTCATCCAATTAATCCAAGTCATCTACAACAAAACCTTGTCATTAGCATCCCTTTTAGCTCCCTTTTTTGTTTCCATTTAATTTTTTAGTGATTTGTTTGTTGATAAAAAAAATGGCACTATTTCACAGGATAGTGCTAAATTCAATGTTATTTCCCGTGCTGGATTTAGAGCCATATCTAGAGATAAATTTAGCACCATACTTAAAGCTTGATTTTGCTCCAGATTTAGCACCATATTTAGTGCCAAGTATAGCTCAACGCTAAATTTAGTTTCAGATTTAGAAGTAGATTTCATGCCATGTTTAGCACCAAGTTTAGTACCATGTTTAGTGTCATATTTAGAGTCAGGTTTCCTAGGTGACTAAATAAAAGCAAGGTAAACTTTTCAAAAACAAATCTAAGTAATAGCAAAGTTTAAAAATAAGGCACCTGTCTCAATCCTTGCAAGTTAGAGGGAATTTAAATTATTTTAATTAAAATCCCTAATTTCCCCTCATAAAAGGCGCTCAAAACCTTCTCTTTCATTCTTTTCTCATTTCCTGTCTTTCCATCTTATCTTCTCCTCCCTTATCCTTTCTCACTTAAGTTTTAATCTCTTAGGGTTTCATCCTCTAGGAGGAGAGAGTTTTGGTTTCATAGAGTAACCTCCATGAGAAAGAGAATGGATTATCCTTCCCTTTTCCTCCTTCTTTCCTCTTTTAATTTTCTTTTCCTATTGATTTACTGATGTTTATTGTTGTTTTATTTTGCAAGTTTGGGATTTCATGTATGGAGGAGAAGACTTCATCAAGAACCTCCATAATGAAGGTAATGGCTTCTCCCTTCCCTTGTTCTTCTTCCTATTTTACTTTATTTGTTTCTAAAATTTATTACTATTTTGTTGTTGCAGGTTTAGAGTTTCACGATGGAACCTCCACAAGGAAGGTATGTATTCTCCCTTCCATTCTAATTTTCCCATCCTCTTTTTTTTGCTTTTTCCTTATTGGTTTTCTAATGTTTATTGTTGTTTTGTTGATGTAGCTTTGATGGTGAAAGAAGAAAAAAATGACATTTTGGGAGTTTTGTTTGATGCAGATATCTAGTTCATAGTTATTGATTAATGTAAGGAGATTTAGGTTCAAATATCGACACCCATCTATTTATTATATTTTTATTTGTATTCACTTGTTTGCATGCATAGGTCAGGTTAATTTCAATTCATATCTACACTTTCAAAGGAACATTTCGATAAGGATGTAGCTCAAGTAGAGTTCATTGCTTTTGGAAAATGATCTAGTTTCAAATCCCAACATTCTCCTAAAATTTTCCATTTATATTTTCATTTTTTCCCATTTTCTATTTTTGTTTTCATAAGTTATAATTTGCATTAGGTTAGTTTAGTTTCAGTTCAGATTTGCACTTTTGATTAATCTTTTTATGGGAATGTAGCTCAAGTGGAGCTCTTGCTTCTTGGCAAGTGTTCTGTGTTCAAATCCTAGCGTTTCCTTACATTTTTTTTCCATTTTTACCATTTCCCATTTCTATTTTTGTAAATTTAATTTATAGCCAATCAACACTAAACCTAGTGCATATCCTAGTGCTAAACCTGGTGCTAATGCTAGAGATAAACCTGGTGATAATACTGGTGCTAAGCCTACCACCAAATCAAGTGATAAAGAGGGTGTTATTTTTGGCACTAAACTAGATGTTAAATTGGTTGCATTGGTGGAATGTAAGGAAACTCCAAGATTAGCATTGGGCTTTCCAACTCAATGGGAAAAAATGCATTAAAACATGATGCTAAATAAAGAGTTATTTGTCAGTTTGGTTGTAGTGCCATGGGGTGTATGTTTCTTAAGGTCTTCTTGTTCACCATTAATAATTACTAATAAAAAATAATGTATTATGTTAAAATACAATGTAATGATAATAGTGAACCATACCCTACTTTTGAAGTATCATATTTAACTCATCCATCAATAACTTGTCTTGATTTTGAAAAAGAGCAATTATTTTTTGCATTACATGCACATAAGTAGTCATATTCTAAGTGAATTTGTGTTCATTTTAATAGTTGTTCATGGTGTAGTGTGAATTAAAGTGCATAGAATATTGAAGAAGTCTTTGATGCATGCCTTCTTCATCTAAAGAAGTGCTTCAAGTTTTACAATGCGAAAAATAATGTGTTACACTAAAAACCATAAATGTTGCAAACAAAGCCTTTAAAAAAACTGATAACTTCAAAACAAAGTTTGTGACCATCAAACACCTCCTAATTGACTCGAAAATGGTTTCTTTCAACCCAGCCCTTACACTTCTAACTCTTCTTAGGTAAGAAACAATACTCAAAACAAATCATGTCGTGCCCAGCAAGCTCCAAGCGAGGGTTTGCATTCTCCCAATAAGATAAAAATAAATGTGGACTCATAACTACAATAGAGTGAAGCATTTCATGCCTGAATGATCTGATGGCTAAGTACGTATTGCATAGGATTAGAATCTGCAATGATTGTAGTTTTGCGTGGTACATTGTAATGTCACAACTTCTACACGGAAATGATGATAGATAATGTGAGTTTCTCATCTTAGGTATATTTGAGGGCAGGGCCAACCAATGTTTTCCTGATGTAGTAAATAACATGTTCATTACTATCATCCACTTGTTGGATAAGAATGCTAGCCATAATGCAGGAGGATGATGATACATAAAGAGTGAAATCTTTATCGAAATTTGGTGGCGAGATGAATGGTGCAGAGTATAGGGATAGTTTTAGAGCTTAAAAAGAGCTTTGGGCATGATCATCTCACTAGAAATGGATGTATTTATGAAGTAGTTGGATAAATCCATGGGCTTGTGTGGCGTAATAAAGGACAAAGCAATGGAGGAAGTTCCCCTTTCCTTGGATACTTTTCAATTGGTGTTACATTCCTGTGGGTTGTAAGTCCATGATGGTTTGAAATTTATAAGCTTCTATCGTAATGCCTGCTTTTGAAATGATGAACCCTAATAGTTGACTGCGATGACACATAACACACATTTTAGGGGGGGTTCAGTCGAATATTATATTTACAACATCATGTAACGATGGTGTGTAGATGATGAAGGTGCTCTACTTGTTTCTTTGGCTTGGTTGTGAGGTCATAAAAGAAGGCTAGAATGATCCTCATAAGGTCATTAAACACATATGACATGGCTTGTTAGAAGGTAGCTCCTACATTCTTGACTCTAAAGGGCATGACTTTTTAGGCAAAGGCCCCTCATGGTGTGGTGAATGTGATCTTGTACTGACCCTAGGGGTGAATCCATATTTTATTGTAATAAAAAAAATTATCCATAAAGGATAGCATCTCACTGCTAAAGCAAGATTCTATAATTTGATCGATGAACAGGGTACAAAAATTGTCTTTAGTACAAGCTAAGTTGAGATCATGAAAATTCGTACATACATAAATAGTGCCTTGCTTTTTGTTGACTAGGACTACATTGGACACCCATGAGGTATAAGCAATAGGATAAATAAATTATGCATAAAGGAGTTTCTCGATCTAAACTTTGATGATGGGGGGCTTAGAAGGGTGGAGTAGTTGTTGATTTTTTCTAATAGGGACAGAATCGGGCCATGTGTCGACGTGGTGATCGAGGATTTTTGTATCAATATCGGGAATTTTGACATATGACCATGCAAAGACATCTCAAAATTATTTTAAGAGGCCGATGAAATCACTCTTCTCTTATGGGGAACATGAGGCGCCAATAGAGATGTTTTTTACCACCCCGGGTGTAGTAGGAAAGTTGATTTGAATGGTCGGTGAGATGTTAGACAAATTTCCCCCTTTAAAAGCATCGAGAGAAAGAATAGAGTTTTTGAACTAGTCAACATGTTTGGAATATTTTGATTCAATGGTGTACTGTTAGGATACCATTGGAGAGGAAAAAGACAACCAATGATGGAGGTTGTGCAATGGGGGAGTATCTAGATTCATGGCCTCCATTATAAACTCATTGGTGGGAAAAATAAATTCCTCAAGCATGTCCTCATTGAAAGAAAAAGAGTTTTTCGAGACTATATCAAGACTTGTGGGGGAGACAATATTAGGGGGAATAGGTACCATTATTACTAAGTAAATAGTTTGTGGTAGAGGGACATTATCTACAAATAGAATGCCACCATGGTTGTTGGGAATAGGGGGAAGAATCTGATCCTGAGAAGTGATTGGCATCTCAGGTAGCTCTGGCTACATCTGTGGTGGTTGGTGGCCCCTTGAAATGTGGACCACGGGGAGGTTTTCCTCATCACTAATATCAGAAGAGGTATCATCTTCTTCCAATACAGTTGAAAATACAACTCCTGTAGGGGTCATATGTTGGAAAACAATAACTCTTAAGGTCCTTTATCATATTTTTGGTGTGAATGTGATGAGAAGGATTTGTAAAGGCTTTGTCCTTTGTATATTTATCTAAAAAATGACTTTTTATATAAATAAAGTGTTTATGTTTTGTACTTTATAAAGTGGGTCACTTTAAGTGATGTATTTAATAATTAATGTATTTAATTATTAAAAGTGAGTTTTAATGATGACCCTTGATTTTGTAATTAATTATCAACCCTAGATTAAGGTAGTTAGGGAAGGTAGTTACATATTTGAAGTATAAGACAAATATAAAGGACATTGAAGGATACACTCACCATCAACAGAGGAAGAATAAAAAAGTGAAGAAGAAGGAAGAGATACCCTATTGAAAGTGGCACGATTTCCAAGAAGAGGAGCAACAACACATTTTCCAAGACAATCAAAAGGTAACCATATAGATTCTGAACAGACCGTACAACATCACATGTGGGCACGAATACCAAGGTAGTGGATGTAGCATTTAATGTAGACTATCACTATCGTACAACATAGTTAATTCTAGCACATGTAGCACAAAAATCAAGGCAGGAAGTACAACATTTATTGCAGGTCATACAACACATGTGAGAAGGTCGTACAACTTTAGTTAGAATTATTTTCAAGGTATTTTGTTGTTGTTATAATTTAGTGAAATTTTTCCAGTGGGGGTTGAAGAAATAATTTTCTTGTGTTGAAAAAAAAGTCTGAGTGCTCTTCTTAATGATAAAATTTTTTCAAGGTTTTTCCCGTTCATTTGACCAAAACATTTGTGTACAATGTGTTTACTTCATATTCAATGTTTGAGAAGTATTTTTGAATTTGTGGTTTTAATTTTAAAGTTTATGAGAAAATTCCATTTAAATAACTATACATTCAAAGCCTTTGACATAATGCATGTATGAGAGCTTTTATGCTTATGTCAGTTTTTCTTGGCGGTATCAAAGTGATACTGAAGTAGAAAGCAATATTTTGTTTCATAGGAAAGAAGTACAGAAGAAGCGTTGCCATAGTCTTCATGTTATTGTTTTTGTAAGTTGTTTTCCAATGATGAGCATACGTCTTTATGATAGGTTGGATGGGGTATCCAACTATATCCCATGCAAAGTAAGAATTACTATTGTATTGAAAGAGTAGAAAATTCGGAGTGTTGAAAACACTAAGATGACCAAACCAACAGATGAGGGTGAACTTGAAGAGTTTGAATCCCTTGAAGCTAGATCCCAAAGAGTATTCTTGAATGGAGTAAAAGTTCATCTCATTCCCCATTTAGCAGAAAAGAAAACAACTAAAGAGATGTGGGATACCTTAAACCCGTTGTTTGAATCCATGAATGAGAACCACAAGATAGCACTGAAAGAGAATATACCCAATGTTAAAATGAATAAGGATGAAGGTGTAGACTCTTACTTGACTCATGTGTAACAAGTCAAGGACGTGTTAGTAGTTGTGGGACAGATTGTTCCTGATTCAAAATTGGTAAGGATAGCCCTTAAGGGCTTCACCAAGTAGTGGGATGACTTTGTGAAGTGTATTGTAGGTAGAGAAAAGCTTCCCAATTGGTCCATATTATGGGATGACTTTACTTAGGAAGAGATCCAAGAGGGGTATCAGGGTGGTCAAGTCAGTGAAGAAGCGGAGAAGAATGTGGAACTTGCAACAAAAGCAAATAAAAAGAAGAAAGACAAGATTCAGGTCAATTGTTATCAGTGTGGTCAAATGGAACACTATGCCTCTAAGCGTTCTGAGAATAAGAAAGGGAAGATACATAAAGATTCGACAACGACTGCAATAGTAGAAGAATTTGCATCCAAGTTTGAGCAATAATTTTCTCTGGCCTCTATTGACTCTAGTGTAAGAAGTTCCTCCTTTGCACATGTATGGATTGTTGACACTGGGTCAACCGCACACATGACTGGATTCTAAGATGCCTTCTAGATTGTCATGGATTTGGGACCAGGTCACTATCTTCAGATAGATATCGATAGTCCACATGTGGCGATACGAGGGGCTAGAACAATTAGCTTTCAAATAGATCTTGGTGAGGCCTTGGAGATACACGAGGTTCTCTCTGTTCCTAAAATGAGAGTTAGCAACTCTCGATGTCATCCATTGAGGATGAGGGTTATGGGATGATGGTGAGATCTGGTCATGTTTTCCTGTGTCAGATAAATGAATCAATTGGTACTACCATTATGCTTGGTGATCGCAGGGATGAGTTATCTGTTATCAGAGGGCATGTTGTATTTCTAGGCACAGGTGGGTGGTTGTCAGAATCAGAGGGAGAGGTTGGAGATGCACATGATCGACATATGTTTTACATTTCTTATAATGAGGAGAGTGGTTCTCTCCATAAAACTGGTAGAATACTTAGCCAGTCCAACACTATTGGTGATGAGCAGGATGATGGGGCTCAAGTGGAGTCTCAGGATTCATATTTCTAGTATGGGGTTGGGCACTTGTATCCGAGAGGGATTCCAGAGCAGGAGGGAGCTGTTTCAGGAGTAAGAGGTGGAGATTCAAATGGTGTTGTGGACCTTCCTCGTTAGGAGGGAGTGTTGGAAAATGATAAATTTGAAGGACCTTTCTCATTTTTTTTGGTGTGTGTGCGATTAGAAGGACTTGTAAAGGCTTTGTTCATTGTATATTTATGTAAAAAGTGACTTTTTATATAAATAAAGTGTTTATGTTTTGTACTTTATAAAGTGGGTCACTTTAAGTGACGTATTCAATCATTATTGTATTTAATTATTAAAAGTGAGTTTTAACAACGACCCTTGATTTTTTAATTAATTCTCAAACCTAGATTAGGGTAGTTAGTGAAGGTGGTTACAAATTTAAGGGTCATCATTAAAACTCATTTTTAATAATTAAATATAGTAATTATTAAACACATCACTTAAAGTAACCCACTTTATAAAGTACAAAACATAAAACACTTTATTTATATAAAAATCACTTTTTACATAAATATACAACGGGAAAATCCTTTACAAGTCCTTCTCATCACACTCACACCAAAAATATGAGAAATGACCTTCAGAGTTATCATTTTCCAGCACTCCCTCCTAAAGAGGAAGGTCCACAACACCATATGTATCTCTACCTCTGACTTCTGAAACAACTCCCTCCTACTCTGGAATCCCACTAAAATACAAGTTCCCAACTCCATACTGGAACTCTACTTCCTGAGACTCTACCTAAGCCCCATCATCTTGCTCATCACCACCAAAAATGGACTGGTTGAGTCTTCTGCGAGTGCTCCCGAGAGAATCACTCTCCTCATTAGAAGAAATGTAAATCACATGTCGATCAAGTGCATCTCATGCCTCACCCTCTGACTCTGAAAACCACCCACCTATTCCTGGACATACGACATGCCCTCTCAAAACATATAATATGTCCCTGTGATCACCAAGCAGAATAGCAGTACCAACTATCTCATTTCTCTGACACAGGAAAACATGACCAGATCTCACCATCATCCCATAACCCTCATCCTAAAAGGATGACACCAAGAAAAAGGAAGGACATTGAAGGATACACTCACCATCAATAGAGGAAGAAGAAGAATTTAAGAATAAGGAAGATATACCCTATTGAAAGTGGCATGATTTCCAAGAAGAGGAGAAGGAACACGTTTTCCAAGACAACTAGAAGGTGATCATACAGATTCTAAGCGGATTGTACAATAGCACATGTCAGAACGAATCCCAAGGAAATTCCTATAGCATTTACATCATACCATCAGTACCGTACAACATAGTTAATTATGGCACATGTGGCACTAATATCGAGGCAAAAATCACAACATTTATTGCAGGTTGTACAACACATGTGAGAAGGTCATACAGTACGGCATACAACTGTTAGTTGGCATGATTTTCAAGGTAGTTTGTTGTTGTTCAAGTTTAGTGAAAATTTGTTAGTGATGTTTCAAGAAATAATTTTCTTGTGTTCAAAAAAATTTATGAGTACTCTTCTTAATGAGAAATTCTTCTTCAAGGTTTTCCCCAAGTTGAGGTTTTTCCCATTCATTTCACCAAAAAATTTATGTACAAAGTGTTTGATTCATCTTCAGTGTTTGAGAAGTGTCTTTGAATTTGTGGTTTTAATTTTAAAGTTTATGAGCAAATTTTAATTAAAGCCATAGGCATTCGAAGTGTTTGACATAATCCATGTATGAGAAGTTTTATGATTATGCCGGTTTTTCTTCATGAGATTGTCTATGAGTCGGCTTTGTTCTGCTCGTAGGATGCAATACGCGACTTGTGAAGGACATTGAAACGTGTGATGAGACATTAATTTACAATGTCGGGATGGGTGAGTGGCATGTGCTTTATTTAGTGTGTGAGAGAGACTCTAGAGATATGGTGGGGAGATGCTCATGGTATTGTTTTGGATAACAGTCAAGTGTGGGGGATTTGGAAAATATTCTTCCAAGGGTTGACTAAGACGAACAATTGCCAAAGAATTTCAAAATAAAGGGAGATCAAAGAAATGGTGGGCATAGTGCCCATACTGAGAGCATATCGAACACGTTTTGTTGGTGTGTAAGGATTTAGACTTAAGGGTCAAGGAGGTTAATGCGACCCTTGATGGGAATGTGTAATACTAGCTGGAATTTTTATCATGTTCCTAAGCTCTAGTGAGGTAGGGAATAAGTTTGTTGCATGGCCTTGGTACACACATAACGCACATGTGGGGGTGACTCTCATGGTGAGCGTATCATGCATGATGGGAGATTTCAATGTTTGTTGGATAGAACCCTTCATGTTCTGTTTGGTGGATCTTAATGAGGACTTAGGGGTAGGGTTGGTTGTAGCAAGGGATTTTAACTTGGGCTAGTTAATGCCTTCATTGGTGGGGGATTTCAACTTGGGTTAAATGATGCCCCCATTTTGTGTTTTTGTGACCGCTAGTGATGGTTGAGTCATAGGTGGTGTAGGCTTGATCGATGATACCATAGGGCCGACTCATCATACTGGCACCATCTCATGATGTGCGATGGGTTTTGGATCCATCTCAAGGAATGATGGTTTGAGGTACCACATAGGAATCCCCAATGTGAACCTAGGGAGAGTTAACTAAACCATGACCAGTGTTCCTTGCACTCTTGCAGAGGGGTATAAAAATGGTATCTGGAACATGGGAGGCACAAAAGGGTTCAAATTTCTCCATGCCATGATTGAATGGGGTTTTTGATGATGATGTCATGGGTGAGAAGACTCTTTTTCAGAGGTGAAAAGGTTACACATGAGACATTTCGTTGTGATGGGGATTTCAAGTGGAGGGCTTGAATACACCCCTAGGAGGTTTAAATATTTGTACAAAACTAGGACAATTTTGACATAGGGAGTTGGGTTTGCTTCACCAAATATGGGTAGGACGTTCTCATGGTTGGTAGAGGCATGGGGTTCATATTACTTAAGCTAGTAAAGGATGACCACCTTCCCATCAAAGGGGAACATCATGGTATGGAAAAACGAGGAGTTGGTCACCTTCATGGTGTGCATGTAACTATGACCCAAGAGGATGTTGTAGTCTAGTTATGCATCAATGACTTCAACATCAATCATTACCATCTTTCCCCCTTGCTCAATGGAGACATTCTGGTATATCCCCATGTTTGAGATATTATTCCATCATATGCGTGAAGAGCAATAGAGGATGGGACTAACTCAGGTGAGCCCAATCGTTTCCAAACATTGGAGGACATAACACATGTGGGTGTGCCTTCATCGATGATACAACGATGAATGATGATGTTATTCACAATGAAAGGGACTTGGAATTGATGGATGATAAGGCATGATTCGAAAGGGTCAACAATGTTGAGTGCATTTAATCGCGTTTTGTGGGGAAAGACTGAAGCACTTCTAATGTTGACATGGTGGCTAGTGATTGTGACAAGTCATCAACAATACAATAATTTCGATCATCCTTCATGTGAGGGTTATGAGGAGTATGCCTAAGTGGTGTTTTAGGTATCCCCAAATTTTGCTCCATACTAGGGCGCAAAATATACAAAGGGTCTCCAAAAGGGACTGAAGTCTCTTCAAGGATGGGTGACATGTCAGCACTAGTATACCCTTTGGCACGATTCTATAGGTTGACTAATGTCAAGTTCACAAAATTGTTGTGGAAGGTTCCATCACGTAGGGCGTGGGTATTTGGTTGTTGGGTAACCACTCCTTAGTTGGTGAAGAGTTGTTGCAAAACAACATGTTCGAGTTGTGGTGTGGGGGGCGCCTAAGGAGGGTTTGCTAGTGTCTTTTTCTTTGCTCCCACCAACTGTTGGAAGTTGGGGATGAGCAGGAAATGGTGAGTGTAATGACCATACTTGCCACAAATGGAGCAAGGGTAATTGGTCCTTAGGTTGGAATTCTTTCCTTACTTGGGGGGGTTACCCCTTTGTGTTGGTTTGTTACCTTAGTTTAGGTTTTGTTGGGAAGCTTGGTTTCCCCCTTGCCTTTATTGTTGGGGTTGTTTATTCTTTCCCTTCTTCTTCCCCTATTTTTTAGGATTAGGGGGATTGGTTATGTTTAACTACTTGAACTGTTGATTTTTTTGTTACATAGAAGGTTGGACACATTTGAATCCCATGTGGGAAATGGTAGTCATTCTAGGGGGGAATGGGTATGGATATTAAGGATAATATCCTAGGGGTGGGATATAGGTTGGTTTTGTTGCATATGATGTGGATCTAGGTGCAAGTGGTACCATTTGCAGTTGGGAAACTGTTTGTACTTGGATTGTACAAGGGTATATGGGGTTGTATGGTTTGTACTAGGTCTATTAAAATGAAGGATTTGGCACAATAGTAGGGAGAGTCGACACAACAAGTACATGTGTGTATTGCTCCATCATGGGTGGTTGCGGAAGAGTAATTTCCGGGGGAACTTTACCATGGGAGGAAATGGACACAATAAGCCCATCCGCGGAATGTGACATCCCTACAATGGGAGTATATAACGATTAGTTTTGAGAGACATCCGTTAGTGCAGTGTACAAATACCTTGATTGGGCATAGATGAGGTCAAAGTGTTGGGATTTCAATATTACTTATTCCTCATTTTATGGCATTGAGGTAGCCACATCCTTTGCAATAGTTGGTTGGAGATATTTGAGAAACCAATCCAAAAGGAAGGGAGGTTGAATGTTGATCTTGCAAGGAGTTCGGGGACGATGGCATTCATGGATATGATCTGCTATGTGTGTTGAAATTTTCTGTCGAAACTATGTGAAAATTTTGAGACCTAAATCATGTCATATGGGTAATTGAAAGTAAGAGATGAATGTAATGTAAACTGTCTCAAATGTGGTATGAGATGCCAAGTCAAATTCACGTACCACTTTGTAGTTGTACCAATGAGGGTACTTTGGAAGAGATGGAGTCGTACCAAATCTTCCATTATGTTCCTGGAGGAACATCATAGATGGAAAGCCATGATCATGTGGTTGGAAAGATTGTATTCATGTTTCCCTTCAAACTTAGGGATGATGAATGGTATATTTTCAAGCATATATATCCAAGTAGCATCATTAGCTATGGGATCATTAACCAACTTGGTTAGATCAGGGAGGTTCAAACAAGCCATGAATGGTATGTTTGGGTTGGGGACCACCATTGTATGTCGTGTATTATTTTCATGAGGGGAAGACCTTGGAATATGCGTTTGTGTTCTTTGTCCTCTAGGAGAAGATGAAGATGTAGTATAGTCGCTTCCCGAAAGGGGGGAAGAAGGTGAGGTACTCCCTCTTGGGAGAGTAAACAAAGGTAATCCTCTTCTGTAAGAGGAGGAGGCAAATAGATCTACACTCCATCCTAGGGGAGATAATTAGTCAAGCGAGGTATGTCCTCATCTAGATAATCCAATCAATGTGGCCTGAGAGCAGCCACAACCAGGTGATCTCCCTAATGTGCGACAAGGAGATAATGGGAAAACACCCCTCGAGAGAGGGGAAAGGCCTTGAAATCTACAAGACTGGCTTAGGGGGGGTGTCCCTCTATGGTGGAAGTCTAGTATCAAAGTGAGAGGGATAGGAAGTGAATAAAAACAAATGGACAAATCCAAAAATATGCCAACCACAACAAATGCAAGAATGGTGCAATAAGTGAGTGATATGTGCAAATATGGCCTAGTTTAAAGGTGTCCACAAGTAGGTTCTTTTTAAATTATGAGTTAATGAACTTATATTTGGAAAGAAAAAAAACAAGTGTAAATTACCTAAAAGGACCTAACGTCTTTCCTCTCAAAATATAATTGAGCCTCTCAAAAGCACAATTGGTCGTGTTAGTGGAATCCTCACAACTACCAACTAATGTAGGTTACAAAGAGATAGTTCTGTCGACGATGGGGAAAATGTTCAAATCAAAGAGACTTGGAAACACCTCCCAATGAAAATAGCTGGCTTCAGAAGTCACTTCCACTCGCAAATGCTCATTGGAAAATCCCTAAGTTTCGACCACTGAGGTTACCTTGCATCAAGTGTTGATCAGTTGTTGGGCCTGGATGGTATAGTGTCCTCTCCCTACAACGAGATAAGCGACTTGTACAGGAGAGCGGGGCATCTATATCTTGAATTCTACCTCCTTGCTCATGGTACACTTCTGATCTGAGATTTCTTTGAACACTTGTTTATAGCAGGATTTTGATAGCACCCTAAAGGACAACATTGTTATATTTCAAAAATAATGTCTAATGAAACTAGATTGGTGGGAATTTTTTGGATGTTTATCCCAATCAATCCTACCTAACTAAAATATTGTTTTGTGACCTCCTGTGGAAGATTTTAGTTGGATAGCATTTACAATGGTTGATTTTAAGGGTTTTGCTTGATGCAAGGAGTGTAAGGGAGGTATTTAACAATACCCTTCCTTTTTTATTCACTAAAATCATTAAGATAATACTCTGATTGAAAGATTCTTTAGGTCCCTTAGTGTGTGAAGTGGGAAATCACATGTGATGTAAGCAAATAATATTGATGCAATTAACTAAAGTGCTAAAAAATAATACAATGGAAATTGTAACTTGATGTCTAAAGAAACTAATGATGCTTTCAAAAACAAATGTTAAGTGTGCAATGGAGGTATTTCACACTTCACACCCATTTTTGATTCACTGAAATTGTGAAGAGCATACTTTTGGAGAGTAGAGTCTGTAGGTTCTTGCTTGTGTGCAAAAAGTGGAATATACACTACTTGAACTAAATATGTTTAAGTAAAGCGAAGAAAAATAAGATGTCCCGAATATTAGTGACAACAATGAAGTCCTTAGGGACCCTCAAGGTTGGTTACCTAAGTATATTTCATGGGATACCCCTTTACTCCATAATCTTAGTTTAGGTAGGCTAATTATTACATAAACGAGTAACTATTGCAAGATTACTTAGTTATATTTCATTAGTGAGCAACTATTGGGCTCCAAATCATTGACTAAACTAATAAAAAACAAATAAAGAACAATCACACATGAAACAAATTAATAGTCAGTGCAACATAGATACTTATTGGCACAGTGTTGTGTGAGTACAATGAGTAAGAGAACATATTGATGTGAGACATAAATCCACACTGTAAAGAGTTTGTTAATGCATGGGGGTCACGTATATGTTGAAGGAATATCCGTGTTGTCAGCGCAATCAAGACACCGGGATCAATGCATCTGATAAAATGGAAAAAAATGACCTCTTGGAGGCCAAATTTCTAGGATGAAAGGATGGTCCTCTTCACTTACAAAGCATAAAATACCATAAATTATCCATTTCACAAATAACAACCTAATGAAAGATAAATGAACTAAAACAAACTGGAGTCACCATAAATACTATTGTGGGAAATATTTCATAAGAGTGATTCCTTCCCACTTGGTTAGGGGAAGGCCTTGTAGAATTCAATAAAGCTTCAGTATTAAAATCCTCTTTGAGGTGGGTTTGTAAGTGCTCCAAGTGATTATACAAGTGGTTGTTAGTATAATCAATAAAACAAATCCAAAGAAACAAGAACAAAAGTAAATAAAATGCAAGGTAGGGTAAGAGATGCAAACTCCAACAACAAATAGATGCCAAACCACTTATTTTATTGCCCAATGGTCAAGCATATACAACACCTTGGAGATGTGAGCTCCAAATGGAGGAAAACAATCCTCATAAGGGAGGTCTATTTATTCCACCCTAGATGTCAAGTGGCTTGAACAACAAGTGAGGAGAACACTTGCTCATTGAGGGAAGGAGGCAAGAGAGCTTGAGAAATGCTTGACAAGAGGAAAACAGTGATCTATGAGGAAGCTCAAGCACAAATACAACAACATAACCTTGCTCTAATAATTCTCTTACAAATTAGCATGCCCATGGCTTTCTCCTTATGACCAAGAAATAAAAATATCCCAATATGAACCCAATGATTCGTGATATGGCTGCAAGGTACACATGAGAGTCCATTTAAGGCAACCAAGTGTGTGAAGAGCCAAAATTTGAATTCTTTAGGTAAATGGAGATTTCATGAGCCTTTAATGTGCAACTGATGCATGAGATTGTGTTGTTTCTATCGATTGTGCAAGTATCAAAAAAATATTTGTGCTAAAGTGTGGCCATTGCATTCGAGACGTGTGTTGTCGCGCACATAAACATGTGCTTACTTGCGCAGTTGTATTTTGATTCTTTTGAGGCATTTTTGGACCTAGTCTACTCTTTGGATCGTGTAAAGATGTATTCGGTTGGATACATGTTGTATGTTGATGACGCTTTACTGTGAAAATTTTGAAAATGTCACCTCTATGCGAGATTTTTGTGATAACTAAGCTTTTAAAATCAACATTGCACTTGCGATTCTCAAACCAACCAAAATCCTCTATAGGAAGTCACAAAATAACATTTTAGTTAGTTTAGGATTGATTGGGTTTAGCATCGAAATAATTCCCACTAATCTTGTACATTCTTGAAACATGGTGTTGTTGACTTTTAGGGTACTTTAAATCCTGCAATTAGCAAGTGTCAAAATACAACCCCGATAATAAGGCACGATGCCCAAGGACATGATGTTGATGTATTTGTAACTTTGGAATGTATTCACTTGTATATCTTATGTATTGTACCCCGATGTTTATTCCGGGAAGTGTCTGTAATGTATTTGATTCATGTCATGCCCCGATGTTCCTATCGGGAGATTCAATAATGTAAACAAGTCATGTAAAGTCATTGTGGGTAACCCTCCTATTGATCAAGGGTTAAAGTCCCCGCAGTTGTGGGGCCCTAGGGTTATTAGACTCTCCTAGAGAAGTCGGCCCTAGTGAGTTATTGTCAAGTCAAGAATTAGTATAAATAGATAGTGAGCCTCTCTATTTCTCATACATTCACTCACACTCAGTTGTAGCGCATAAATGAGAGAGAAGAAGTTGTTGGGAAAGGAGAGAGAGAGACTAATGTTGTCGGGAGATCATCTCACTGTTTTTGGGGTTTTTCTTTTGGTGTTGATTCTATCTCCGAGGAAGTTGCGGGGTTTTCTCCTTTATGGTTTCCCCGAAGAAAAACTTTGTGTTCATTGTCTCTTATGTTTGATTGTTGTGCTTGTTATTCTCTCAGTTAAATATCCTAAGATAATGCTAGCTTGAATGATAAAAATCTAACATGATATCAGAGCTAACCTGAGAAGAAGACACTGTGCAACTGCGGAAACTAGGGATTCCTACATTTTGGATCTCTCTCCATAGATTTTCAGAAAAAGAAGGTTGGGCTGACTCTCCTCTCCAGGGTGCATCTTTCTGTCGAAGCAGAAACTGATTCTGAGCATTTTCAGTTTCTGGCCCGACACTACTACCGAAAATTAGGGCTTTCCACAAAAGTGGAATTTTTGAGTGAGCCCAGGCCAATATTGATCTCCTCCTCAAAATCGAAGTTTAGAGATCAATATCAAAGTTTTTGGTTGGGAAGAACTCCGGGAAAGTCAAACCCTAATCTGCTCGTGAACCAGCTCTACAGAAATTCAGCTCCATATCTAGTTCTGACATCTTGACCTGGTAAGATCTAAATCTTTTGCATTTCCATTTGAGGTTCTCTGTTAAGATGTCTCATCATTCCAATCTTGATGAAAAGCTTGAGGGAGCTGATAACTTCCGAGCCTGTAAGTATAGGTTCTCCCTAGTCCTGGAAGAAAATAAGTTGGACTCTTACATCAATGAAGAGGTTCCAGTTCCAGAGGGAGATGAGGCTAAGGCCTTACACAAAAATAAATTGGTCATGGCTAAGAGGATTATTGTTGATTCAATCAAGGATCGCCTCATACCACAGGTGTCCTCCCTAAAGACACCTAAAGCTATGTTTGATTCCCTGACCAAACTATTTGAAGGAAAGAACATAAACCGAAAGATGACTATGAGAAACCAATTGAAGAATGTAAAGATTCAGAATGCGAAAACCATCCAGTCTTACTTTACAAGGGTTTCTCATATCAAGGAACAACTTGAAGCAGTGGATGAAGAAGTAGAGAATGCAGAAATTGTAATGACCACCTTGAATGGTCTCCCTAGGACATGGGACTCTTTCATTCAAGGGATCTGTACTAGAAAGAAGCTAGTCAAGTTCAGCAGACAATGGGAAGAATGCTCACAAGAAGAAGCTCTAATATCTCCTAAAGAAGAAAAGATGGAAAGTGAAGATCAAGCTCTCATAGTACAATCCAAGAAGAGCAAAACAAATCATAACCAAGGTAAGCATTTTCATCCTAGAAGATCCAACAAGAATCTACCTAAATTCAGATGCTTTACATGTGATGAAATAGGACACTATGCTAGAGATTTTTCTAAGAACAAAAATGGCTCTCTCAAGAAGAAAGGAAACAAGAGAAGACATCATGCTCATGCTGTAGAAGATGATGAACCTTCCACAAAGATAATCAAGCAAGAAAGTGATTATTCTTCAAGTGATGAAGAATATGTTTTGATTCCCGCTCTCACAGGAAACATCACACATGGAAGCAATGATTGGCTTATAGACAGTGGGGCTTCCAAACATATGACAGGATTCAAAGAATCCTTTGTGAAACTATCAGAACATGAATCACCCCACAAGGTGAAACTTGGAGATGACTACCAGTATCCAATAAAAGGTAGTGGGGAATCCTCCTATAAGCTAGACTCTGGAAAGTCCATGAAGATGAAGGATGTCTTTTTTGTACCAAGACTAAAGAAGAACCTCCTCTCCATATATGCATTAGATGCAAAAGGCATGAGGGTTGCATTTGTAGATGGCCAAGTTCTCATGTGGCCAAAGGGAAAGACTATTGATGATGCAGTAGTGATTAGGGAACAAGAAGGAGGTCTATACAAATTAAAAGGCCATCCAAAACAAGCCTTGGTCCATGACTCAGCAGAGCCAAATTAACTTTGGCATAGAAGGCTTGCACATGTGCATTACAGAGCACTACCACTTGCAAGCAAAGTTGTTGAAGGTCTTCCAGAAATTCAAGTAAAACATGATGGTTTCTACAAAGGATGTGTGAAAGGAAATAACACAAAGAAGACATTTCCAAGTAGCGAGAACAAGGCAAAAGGAATCTTGGAAATCATCCACTCCGATGTATGCGGTCCGATGTCATCCAGTTCATTAAGCGGGTATGTATACTATGTTTCTTTTATTGATGATTTTTCTAGGAATACATGGATATACTTCTTAAAGAACAAAGATGAATTATTTAGCCAGTTCAAGGAATTCAAAGCCTTGATCGAGAACCATACATAAAAGAAGATCAAAACCTTTCGATCAGATAATGGTGGAGAATTGACATCAAATGAATTCAAAGCATTATGCAAAGATTCAGGGGTTAAGAGGGAGTTAACTACTCCATATAATCCACAACATAATGGGCTTGCAAAAAGGAAGAATAGAACGATCATGAAATATGCAAGGGCCATGCTTCATGATCAAGATCTTCCCATGCATCTATGGGCAGAAGCTTCCAGAACAATGGTGTATGTACAGAACCGTACTTCACACAAAGTACTCGAGAACAAGACACCTGAAGAAGTCTTTTCCGGCAAGAAACCAGAAGTCAGCCATCTCAAAATATTCAGCCGTCCAGTGTACATACACATTCCAAAATAAAAGAGGACAAAGTTATATTCTTCAGGAAGGAAGGGTATATTTGTGGGATAATCTGAAATCTCTAAGGCGTACAGAATATACTTCCCAGGATTCAAGAAGATCGACATCAGCAGGGACGTAACATTTGACAAAGACTCAACTTACAACAAATCCAGAAAGAGAACTACTAAAGGACCTGAAGAAACAGAAGTACCCATAATTCATGACACAATCGTGAACGAAGAAATTCAAGAAAAAGATCGAGAAATAGAAGAACCTCAAGAACCTCTAGATCCCCCTCAGGAGAAGAATCCTCACAAGAGGAAACCTGCTTGGGTATGAGAAGCTATCCAAGGTGCAACAAGATATGGGGCTCTAGAAGAAAATCGTAGAGAAAGGAAAAGAACCAGGTCCTGCTCCGGTTTTGTAGCCTTATTATGTGACTTCATCGATAAAGAAACTTCCAACTATGAAGAAGCGACAGAAAGGAAAGAATGGAAGGATGCTATGATCGAAGAGTATCAATCGATCATGAAGAATGATGTCTAGGATATTGTCCCAAGACTAGAAGGGAAGTCAGTTGTAACTTTCAAATGGATCTACAAGATCAAGCATGCTGCAGACGGCAGCATAAAAAAATATAAAGTAATATTTGTGGCTCGTGGCTTCTCCCAGAAAGAAGGAAAAGATTATGAAGAAACTTTTGCACCTGCAACCAGATACACTTCCATCAGATCAGTACTTGCTCTGGCTGCAGTGATGAAATGGAAGATACACAAGATGGGTGTCAAGACTGCTTTCTTGAATTGTGTAGTAGAAGAGGAAGTGTATGTGGAGCAGCCACTTAGTTTTGAGACACATGAAAGGGAGACTCATGTGTGTAAATTGAAGAAATCCCTGTACAGTTTGAAACAGGCACCCATGACATGGTACAACAGAATTGATAACTTTATATCCAGTTTGGTCTTTACCAAAAGTAAAGCAGATTCCAACCTTTACTACAAGGTTGAAGGTGGTAACCCAGTGATACTCCTACTGTATGTAGATGATCTGTTTGTAACAGGTATGGATGGGTTGATTGTTGATACGAAGAGGAAGCTTGTTGTCGAGTTTTAAATGAAAGACTTGGGTATGATGCACTATTTTCTAGGCATGGAGGTGTGGCAGGATGCGGATCGAATCTCCCTCGAACAAGGGAAGTATGCAGTAGAGATCCTGAAGATATTTGGGATGATGGACTGCAAGGCCATGACCACACCTATGGCATCGAACATGAAGCTATTGAGTGATGCTTCATCCGAGTCGGTTGATGCCACGATGTATCGTCAGATAATTGGGTCCTTGATGTACCTAAGGAATATGAGACCAGATATTTGCTTTGTTGTGAACACCTTGAGCCAGTTCCTGACAGATCCGAGACATGTTCACTTGATTGCTGCAAAGCATATTCTGAGGTACCTAAAGGCTACAGTTGATTATGGGTTCAAGTATAAGACTGATTAGAAGATTAACCTGGAAGGTTATGTTGATTCAGATTAGGCAGGAAGTGCCATCGATAGAAAGAGCACTTCAGGGTGCTGCTTCAGTATGGGATCAGGTGTGATCTCTTGGTTTAGCAGGAAATAGTCTTGTGTGGCACTGAGTACAGCTGAATCAGAGTATGTCGTAGCTTGTTCAGCTAGTTGTGAGGCAGTATGGCTGAGGAAGATACTGTCTGATTTATTTGATCTCCAGTTGGATGCTACTTGTATATATTGCGACAACCAAAGTTGTGTGAAGCTGTCTGAGAACCCGGTGTTCCATGACAAGTCAAAGCATATCGAGATCAAATATCACTATATCAGGGATATGGTGCAGAGAGAAGCAGTGAAGCTCCAGTATGTTGTGACGAATGAACAGATAGCTAATGTGTTGACTAAGCCATTGGCCAGAGTGAAGTTTGAATATTTCAGGGAGAAGCTTGGTGTTCTCCAGATCGAGGTTCCCTCCAAGGGTAAGTTATGAGTCCGTGATCCATTCTGACATGGTGAGAGGATTGGTTCCTTCCATGGTCAGATGTAAGTGCTGAGACATTCTGAGGTGATTGTGGGATGTGTTCCCACATGATCAGATATGAGTGTTGAAGGCCATTCTCTGGGAGAATGGAGGCACCTGGTCAGTTGCCAGGAATTTCAGTCTGGGATTGAAGCTCAGCTTAAGTGCTGAGAGGCCATTCTCTGGGAGAATGGAGGCACCTGGTCAGTTACCAGGAATTTTAGTCTGGGACTAAAGCTTAGCTTAAGTGTTGAGAGGCCATTCGCTGAGAGAATGGAGGCACCTAGTCAGTTACCAGGAATTTCAGTATGGGACTGAACCTCAGCTTAAGTACTGAGAGGCCATTCTCTGGGAGAATGGAGACACCTGGTCAGTTACCAATAATTTCAGTCTAGGACTGAAGCTCAGCTTAAGTGCTGAGAGACCATTCTCTGGGAGAATGGAGGCACCTGGTTAGTTACCAGGAATTTCAGTCTAGGACTGAAGCTCGACTTAAGTGCTAGGAGGCCATTCTCTGGGAGAATGGAGGCACTTGGTCAGTTACAGGAATTTCAGTCTGGGACTGAGAGCCATTCTGATGTGACTGCGGGATGTGTTCATTCCACATTATTAGATATAAGTGCAGAGCCCTTCTGACATGGTTGATGTGTTCATCCCATGGTCAGATATAAGTGTTGAGCCCTTCTTACATGGTTGATGTGTTCATCCCATGGTCAGGTATAAGTGCTGATCCCTTCTTACATGGTTAACGTGTTTGTCCCATGGTAAGATATAAGTGCTAGGCCTTTATAACATGGTTGATGTGTTCATCCCATGGTCAAATGTGACTGTTGGGCGTGTCGTTCTGACATGGTCGATGTGTTCATCCCATGGTCAGATGTAAGTGTTGGGTGGGCCTTTCTAACTGGGTCAAATATAAGTGTTGAAGAAGATGAAGACCTACTTGGAGGCTAGGCCTACAACCAGCATGAGAAAGGGTTGGCTCTGTAGAAATTCATGTGATGAGAAGAATCGAGAGATAGCACCCGTAATGATGACCAGTTTTGATCCAGTAGTGATGATCCAATGATGATCCATATCCAATGATGATGATCCAGTAATGATCCAGATCACGTGATGATCCAGATCCAGTGATGAAGATGACTTGAAGATGAAGATAATTCAGATGATACAGAGAAGAAGACTTGTGCTGATAAATTGTGTCGAGAGAATACCTTCCTAGTTAAGAGGAAACGTTGATGTATTTGTAACTTTGAAATGTATTCACTTGTATATCTTATGTATTGTACCCCGATGTTTTTTCCGGGAAATGTCTGTAATGTATTTGAGTCATGTCATGCCCCGATGTTCCTATCGGGAGATTCAATAATGTAAACAAGTCATGTAAAGTCATTGTGGGTAACCCTCCTATTGATCAAGGGTTAAAGTCCCCGCAGTTGTGGGGCCCTAGGGTTATTAGACTCTCCTAGAGAATTCAGCCCTAGTGAGTTATTGTCAAGTCGGGAATTAGTATAAATATAGAGTGAGCCTCTATATTTATCATACATTCACTCACACTCAATTGTAGCGCATAACTAAGAGAGAATAAGTTGTTGGGACAAGAGAGAGAGAGAGACTAATGCTATCGAGAGATCATCTTACTGTTTTCGGGGTTTTTCTTTTGGTGTTGATTCTATCTCTGAGGAAGTTGCGGGGTTTTCTCCTTTATGGTTTCCCCGAGGAAAAACTTTGTGTTCATTGTCTCTTATGTTTTATTGATGTGCTTGTTATTCTCTCTGTTAAAGATCCTAAGATAATGCTAGCTTGAATGATAAAAATCTAACACATGAAATTTGAAGTATAATTGTATCTACTTTCTACAAAGAGCCACTTATTTTTTGTGGAGACAAAACTTTACCACTCGAGGCCGGACACATCATTCACACTTGACATCGGTAGCTTAGTGGCCAAAACCTAGGATATCACCAAGGAGAAATTGTGAGTGCAATTGACTCCTAAGTTGGATCTCTTTATTTATTGGGAATGTTTCCACCCCTTTCAAAACATAGCCACAACATTAGCCCCAACATTTTTACTCAATAACTCACTCTATCATACCTTCACTATCCAACATCGAGGGATTTCATACTTGTCGATGAGTGTGCTATTGGAAGGATCGGACACTTTTAAGAGGGAAGTATGTTACCTATTATAGGGAATTTACATTTGATTTCTTTTATTACAATATCACCTCACTCATAATTAAAAAGAACCAACTTGTGGATTACTTGCACAAAGATTCAAGCACCTATCACTCACTTTGCAGCATATTGCATTTGTTGTGGTTGGCATATTTTTTCATTTATCCATTTGTGTTTATAACTCTTTATTATTACTCTCACTTGATCACATAGGCCACGACCATCATAACGGAATAAATAAACATGAGGTATTTTCTCATACTACAAGGAAATTCTCCTCTTTGGAGAGGTGTTTTCCCATTCTCTCCCCGTGGCACACGTGGGAGACACTCTAGCCTAGGACATTCCTAGGAATCACTGTTAGGACAGTTAAGCAAGGCCATAACTTGCTTGACTCCCCCATTCTTCCCCCTTGTGTAGATCATGAAACCCCCTTTACCTGTCAACCTCATGGAAGAGGCATGAATCCATCCCCACCTCTTGGAGAGAATACTCCCCTATTTTCTCCATCTCAAGGAGGAAACACATTTCCATTATCGCAACCCTCACCTCCTAGAGGGGTAATACACATAACACCATGGTCGGTCCAACCCCCAATACAATTTTTTTTTTCATGGTGAGATTAACTCCCCTTGAGTTGGTTAAACTGATTAATGAGCCCATTCGTCATGATACAACATGGCTAGACATGACTCTGAAGCTTCCTTCAAATATCCCAATGTTTGAGGGGAAACAAACAGATGACCCATTAAACCATGTCATGTCATTTCACCTTTGGTTCTCTTCTGAAAACATCCTCGTTGAACCAGTTCATCTTCATCTCTTCTAGAAAAAATTTACAGGAAAAGCAACTAAATGGTATTTCAATCTACTATCAATGAATTATTCCACATTTGAGTTCATTTCCATTGTCTTACCTATTTTCAGCTACCATGTGCCATGACCTAGGGCTTAAAATCCTCACAGAATTTTGACAAACCACTTCCACCCATATTGCATATCATATCCATGAATGGCATATGTGTTGGACATTGTGAAAAATAGACATCCAACCCCAATTTATGTTGGATTGGCTCTTAGAATCACTCTAATCTAGGATTGCAAAATATGTGGTAACCACATTTCCAAAAACGGAAGGAGAGGACATCTTAAAGACCCAACATTTTGATTTAATTTATACACAATCTGGATATCTTTATACAATCCTCCTATATTCCCCTCAACAACATTCTCAAAACCCAACACCTTCAAGAAAATCATATTCAACGGATGGGCTTATTGGTACTATTTCCCACCAGGGAAATGTTCTCCATTATCGACTTCTATACCACTCAATATGGAACAACAGTACCCAAAAACACCACCCATATTAGTGGCACCTCCAACTTCACTAACTCCTCCATTTGGTTAGTTAGCTTACATACCCTATAGTCCTACATACCTACATGATATCCAAGCACCTTCGGTACCACCACTACAAATTTCACCATCTACTTCTACATCCAAATCATACAAAGCACCAAACACATATCTCCCTACACCTGTATATATTTTGTATTTTATGTTTCTTGGTCCTCCTCTTCCTTCCCCCATGCCTCAAATGGGGGTGAATCTAGTAAAACCTTCTCCCATGCAAGAAACTCAGAGATTTTAGTAGTTAAACACTAGTAATCCCCTAAACCATCATAATCATAGGAATAAGAAAGGAAAGAATAGGAAAAAATAGCAGGAAGAACAAGGGAGTGATTCCCCTCCCCAACCAAACTAGAACATGGGTAACCAAAACGAGGTGGTAAACAATCCTCCCAAATAGGGAAATATTTCCAACCTTAGGAACAATTATCCTTGCTCCATGTGTGGACAATATGCCATTACTTAGTGCATTAAGCATCATTGATCCTTTCAACTCTCACGTCATGACCTTCAACCTCAATAAAGGAAAACTATGGCTACCCTAGTCAATCAGAATATTCTAGATTCACATCACAATCAAGAACATTATCATCCATCAATGCATCGTTGATGAGGGATCATTGACTTGTGTGATGTCCACCCACGTCTAGAAACGTCTAGGTTCACAAGACTTGGTTCCCTCATATATTGCTCTCCATGCTTATGGTAGGATACCATTAAAACCTTTGGGTTTGTATCAAAATGTCTCCATCAAGCTAGGCAACAAACTGGTACTTTTGGATATTGAGGTAGTTTATGCGCAACTTGCTTACAACATTTTGTTATGACGTAGTTATATTTACTCCATGAAGGTGGTAGCCTCATTGGTTATCTTCATCATGATGTTCCCTCATAATGGGAAGATCACCACTTTAGACCAACTCAACTACTATGACCCACACACCATCACAAACCCATATAAAGTATTACCCACTATAGGATCAACCAATCCCCCATGATATGTTGATACTGGTTTGGGAATTTACAAAGATTTCAACTTGTTGGGGGCATACTCTCATCCTCCCTCTAAAATCCCTGCATCTACAGATGGTCTCATGTGCACTGTTTTCACCTCCAAGCATAAGTCACAAGTTGCATCCACATCGGCTTTTGTACCCCTTTCTATTCATGGCATCGACCAAACCTTAAAACCCATTAGTGCCACCTATCTTTCAAATCCCTTTCTTGTACCCCCCCTAGGACTACAAGGAACATTATTAATGGCTCAACTCACTTTAGGAATACTTGTGTGGTATATAACACCACTTTACTTGGAGATGGATTCCAAACCAGTATCCCATTATTAGTTTGTACTTGTTTCGTCCATAGGAATACCTCCAGGCCCTCCTTCTAAATGAAAGTACCCATGACCCAACCACGAATGGTGGTCACTAAACCTAATGCCATGGGCATAAAATAACCCAATTTGAAATCCCTAGTAGTACCAAGTACTACTCCTACACCAAGATTCACCCATGCATGTGCTCTATGCAAGAATCTAAGACATGCTACAAACTTGTGCCCCACCTTTTTCGAGCTCATAAATTTGTTGAATACCCTTTTTAGTGTAACACACACTGTGAACACTACAAGAGGCACACCAATTACCTTAGATGCACCCAACACTAATACAAAGACCAAGTAATTGCACACCAACCATTAGTGCACAATATGTTCTCAATTTGGGCATCACACACATCATTGTCCCAAGATCCCCTGATTTTGAGATGAATTAGAAACCATTCACGTCAAACATCCCATGGTCGAAAGATGCTCACCCAAGTATTCAAAAATTGACTCCATCAACATTGTCACTAAATCAGTGACAACACTGCAGGGACCACCACCAAAGGTACCAACACTGTCAACACCACTTCCAATAGTGCAACCCCATGGGCGTTCATCACATGGGAACCATACTTGGATGATCCCCAGAAGAATCGATACCATCATACCTAACCATTATGTCTAGTGTATGAGCTTAATCGTGCTTGATCCACTCATCCATGTAGATCATGTGGACAATTAATGCATTACTCCTTATAGTTCCCCATATTACATGCATAACGAGCAGTCCGTTTAGAACAGGTGAGGCTCAAAGATAACCCTCCCCCTTAGGGCATATCCAACATGGCTATCCATTGTGGACGTTATTCTCCCAATGCAATAGACTACCAATCATGGTGACATCATCAATATGTCATCATTAGCTGGTATACTCACTAGCGATGACACATCATCATCCTCATAAGGACAATACCATGGTCCACCACCAAAATCATCCTTGATTGTGGAGGGTAACCATGATCCATCAAACAACGCTTATACATCAAGAGAACTCATACATGTGTTCGGTATCCTTAGAAGATGTAGCATGCAACCTCACCACTAGGTTGCATCTAACGAAACTCTTCACACAACTTCGACCGACTTGGAATGCCACACGAATACACAAACATTCTATCTTTTGGGTGAGTTACACTGATTTCCAACACTAGTACTCTCTAAGTCAAGTAGGTGACGCCACTTTTCACCCTCTACATTTATCCAGGTGTGCTATGTTTCTTGTCATTTTATGTATTATCAATACCCTTGTCATAGTCAATATTACGCTTGGGTATGTGCATCATCTGTGCAAGATTATCGCTCAGAAACAACCTCACATTATGCAATAATGGTGCATGAAATTCAATCATAGGTATATCATCTTGACCTGCCATATAGGCAAGATATCCCTATGTTTAAATGGCATTTACTCAATACTCTCGTTGATAACCATAGGGTCCTAATTCTCAATCATGGCATTCCCTCAATGTCATCCTCGAGAAAAGAATTTCCCCCCCATGGGTGTGTGCACCATTACAAACCCATTCTTATTTGGCACCCATGATGTCGAACCATCCCAAGTCCACATAATCTGGTCACTCACCGGGTTGTTCCAAAAGAAACCTCATATTATTTTGTTGCATTCTGCTACTAATAACCCCCATATTCCTTGGCACATGTTATAATCATGACTCACATATAACCTCTCATACCATCAACCCTTCAGAAGACACCCACAAGGCCCCTGCCCTTTGAAGACACTAATCCCACTCAGTTATTCCCATAGGAACATTTTGCATGGTAGTGATCTATGACAACATCCCTTGGTCACCCTTGATCGATGTATTTGATTCCATATAGATCCACATGCTTGGGAGCATTGAATATCACCCCTCATGTACTTGGGAAACTAGTTCAAAGGAAGGAGGGTTCACATATGGATCTAGATGTTTCTTGGCCTCCATTTGGACTATAAAAGGAAGCCACGAGCATGCATTCAATAGGAGAAAATTATATCAAAGTTATGCTCTTGGAATTACATCGATATATCATATTTCAATCTTCTTCCTCCCTCACATTGACATACACAAGATCCCTTGTTCTCTTCCTCTAAGAGACAAGTAATTCTCCATTGTTCTATCCAAGTTATCTTAAAATTCAAGAAGGACCTCCCTGAGGGAGATTATTGTCTTCCCTTGAAGCTTGCACCTATTAGGTGACACTATTATATTTAGTTGGACCATTGGGCAATAAAAACTTGGTTTGGCACAATCTTGTTCCATATTGTTTGGTTTATCACTTATCCCCTTTTTATTTTAGTTTATTTCTTGTTATTTTTTTTTTGTTTCTAATCAAGAGTTTGCTTGGTCATTTGGGGTTTTTAGTTACTGAATTCTCAAACACAAAATTGGGTCCTTGCTACAACCTCAAGGATATTATCACTGTGGGAAATTTGTCCACCCTTGTGGCAAATTTTCCCACAACAAATTTATAGTTATGAATCTTATGAAAGTCGTCATTAACAACTCATAAACCTTTATTTATTTGGTATTTAATTAATGGGTTTTGACTATATATAACAATAATAATTACCTAGGCGTGTAGAATATATGTTGCCCTTGCCATGGACAATAAAAAACCTTAAACATCATGTTTGGTTTTGTCCCCTTGCCAAATATGTTGTGGGATTAGTTGAGATGCCATATGGCCAATATCTCTTAGCTTCCATCTCATGGAAAGCAACACTTATAGGACATTTTCTTCCTTAGGCCTCATATTTTTAGTTTGCTTGGATGCTCGCTTGTGTTGAGATAATTTTCTTTTCACAGAAGAAACATAATGAAGTTGTATTTAATGAGAACTCTTTCCCTTTGACATGATTGAATAGCTCTTGCTCTTGCAGATCACTATTTAGGTACAGATGAAGGGTTCCTTCCTCCAGATCTCCCTCCCTTAGGGTTCCGAGGAGATGGCATTCACAACTGATTTGGATATAAGCCTAGAAAATAGCTCGAAGAGCTTAAACCTCAACCTAAGAATTCAAATTTCAACCTTCACCCTCGACCAGATAAAAGAACAAAGGCCATTATTCAACCTGAACTGGTCAAGATGAGAGCAGAACTCTTCGACTTCTTAGTATAGGCTAAGCCTCCTAACTCAAACCACAAAGGAAAAAATAAGAAAGTTCCTCTCAAAAATTACCTAAGTGATGACCCTCAAGCAACCACAACTAGCTATTGGCAATGAGATTCTTTCAATGATCAGCTATCGGTTGTGTGACATCTAAAAATCATGTATGACCTTCAACCAATGGCCTATGAGTGGCTGGCAATTACCACTGGCATGGCACAATACGAGGGCCATGTGTAATACAAATAGCTCACATAGCCTAAACTTATGGTACATATTCCATTAGTCTGGTCATTATCTCTTAAATGTAGTAGTTGGAGCATCAGGGGGAAGGGATGGGAACCCATTTCCTATAGTTTACATCTTGGTAAAATCTCAATTAAAGTGTTCACCTTGCTTATTTTAACAAGTCTTTTAACTAGGAATCGATGCATCATCCTTCTTTACATCAAACAACATTGGCATTGCTTACACGTGTGGGGAGATACCAAGAAAAATGTTAGCAGCGAGCTAAGTCTAATCTCGACCATCATGGTTGGGTCTGTTTTGCGTACATCTTAGAAAAAGGACCCAGAAAATGTGTTTTCCTCGATAATAGAAAATGACAAATTATTATGAATATGAATTACATAACATAGGACAAATGCAATATTATCTAATGGGATACAACATATGGTTTGCTAATACTACATTTCTATCACATATTCAGTGTAAATGAATATGACAAAAACAAACACATCTAATGCTACAACAGAAACAAACTTACCTTAGGCTCGTTGATACTAGAGCTTCTCCCAAAACTTTTCTTCGCATGTGAGATTGACTAAGAAAAGAGAATCATGTTGGAAAGTGATTTTCTATGTGGAAGGTCAAGTCATTGTCATTGCTTTCTAACATCAAGAATCCATGTGCTCGAGAAGCTCATTCAACATTCTTGTAAAACCTCATGCAACAAACAAAAATACATTAAATGGGTGCTAGCAAAGTAAACCCAAACTGACAATTGCCACCTACCTGTCATATGAACATATACTATGGATGGTCTATCCTTCGCTTTTAGGTTCAATATATACCTTTGTCAATATTGTTGCACCTCGGTCACATTGGTTTGTGTGGTCAAAGTTCGATAGCACATGTCCCTTCTCTTGTTCATTGTTTCCAATCTCTTACCACCTACTAATCTCTTCATAACATGTCACACAACCTTGTTGTTACCTGCTAATCATATCATCTTGAAGCGTTGGTTCAACATTAGTTTCCATTTATGTGTAGGTTTCTTTTGTGTCTGAGTTAAACATTTTCTCAAACAATTTAAATTCAAATATGAGGTCTCTTTTACTGCATACAAATTTATATACCAATCTTAGCACGTATCCGCTGCCATGCAACCCTCGTTAAACTTGTAACTATTAATTATTACTCTTTTTAATTATTATTAGACTTGTAACTATGGTAGGTGCAACACACTTTTCTCTTTCTCTTTTATATATATGCATTCATTTTCATTTAATTAAGGTTTATATATATCTTTACTTTCAATTTTATTTAATTAAAGTTTATTCGTATTTGTCACATTAAAGGAGGACAATAAGTAATAACGATTAAAAAGTTTTCAAAAAATAATATATTGATATACACAATCATACTTTTCAACATTTATTTGAGGTTATTACATATACATATTTTAAAATCTTAAAATTAAACATTTACAAGTGTAATAGCCTTCCACTAATTAATGATTAATATTTTTTAATTTTATTTATAAAATATTATAATTTTATTCAGTACTAAAGTTGAAGAAGTTGGTCTTTGACTAAGACCAAAAACTATACTTTGTCTTTCGCAAAGGTAAAATAATGACTCAAGAATAAGAGGCATCATTGGAAGAAGACCCATAGACATGGAGAAGTAAAAGTGTACCCTTGGTCATTATTTTAGTTGGTATGGTTTTTCTAGTTAGGTAACATTTGCAAATAGTACCCAATAATGAGTGTTATCACTCCTAGTTTGGCAAAGTTGTGATACGTTTTAACATATTTAACAAAAAAAATTAAAAAATATTAAATGAAATGTATGCTTTAATAAATTTATAATGCTTCTTATTTTATAATCAATTTGATACATAAACATACAACATTTATTTCACAAATATTTTAAGATTAGATTAAAACCTTTATATAAAATGATGATACGATGAACTTATAACATTTTTTGTATAAGAATTTACACAGGAAGATCTTGAATCAAATGTAACCTCTCAAGAATTACAACAGAGATGAGCAAAATAATGGAGAGAAAATAATTAAGCAGAAACATAAGAGAAAAAGCTCAATTGGTATAAACTCCATCTTATTAATATTCACCAATAAGATAACATTTATAATACATCTCCAAGGAAGATATTCGTTAGCCTAAAGAGGCAATTGAACTCCACACACATGGCGGGCTTAGATAACATATAAAACATCACTAGACATAATTGTCAATCATAACTCCTGAAGCAGATCAATTAACCAAGTGTAACTGACAATAGGTGGACCAAGAAGGTGTATTAGCTAGTTAACTGATGATAAATGATGATGACAGGCACCGAAGAGGTGTCCAGTTGAGTGTTAGTGGTCAACTAAGCTCATACTAACTCAGGTGATGAAATTAAGGCTACTTAACTCAAGGTAGGCTACTAAATTATAGGAATTGACTCAAGTGGGCCTAAAATCATGCATGAGAGCGCATTAACTCCTAGAAACAAGGAATAGGGTGCATTTGAGGATACTAAGGCTAATAATGACGAAATGATAGTCCAGAGTGATCAAGATACTTAGGACTATACACTAGGTGGTCAACTAGTATAAGCATTATAAAATCAAACAAATGATTAAGGCTAATGTCTAGATGGGTTGAATATTCCAACACCCCCCCTCAATCTTGGCTTATGTGAAAAATAAAGGATATTAGGGCCCAAAAATAATGGCTAAGGTCACCCTTTACATGATTCATCCATGTAAACTGAGGGAAAAGGAAAAACCACATGGGGAAAATCCTTCCTAAAAAATGGAGATGAGGTACACCAGAAATAAACTACTCCAAATTCAAGTAGGTGTGAACTTTATTACATGTTTGGAGGGATATTCTTCTTGGGAAGAAGAGAAATATGCTCAACTTGACCAAGAACATAGGAACTTGCATAATAGATTATGGGATTATGTAGAGAAATTGAGATAATCTGACAAAAGAGAAAAATGAGGTGATCATTCAACTTGATATTCGAACCAAGGAAGGTGAAATCGGGTCCAAATGAGACTTGATGATCTTGAAACTTCAAACCAAAGGTTATATAAGCTCTAAGAATGAGATGGAACAAGTGTCCCAAGTTTTCCAAACCAATGGCAATGTGTTCTCCACATTCAATAGATCTTGAATGAACTATGCCAATCAACATAGAGGAATATATACGAAGCAAAGCAACAATGAGAGTGAGGTCGCAACCAACAACTGCAAACTGTAATCTAGCCTCCAAAACATCCAACTGATAAAATAGTGCTCCATCATCCAGTGAAGTATGCATAAGATCATTAACAACTGACATATTATCTTCAAGATTCAAATTACAAGAGTGTGAGAACAATGATGAGAGATGGAAGGTGAGTTCTTCATCAACAATGGAAGCTCGAATTTATTCTTCATCTAGAACTACTTTATGGGAAGAAACAAAGGGAGTGATGGGCCTATAGAATTGTCTCTTTACCCTACCATATTTCACCATTTTTATTTCATATTTAACCATAAATCATTATGTTCACTTTCTAATGCTTATCTTTTCTTCTAAATTGTTAATTAAAAGCAAGGAAAGTGAATACCATGAATTCATAGCATGTTTTTATGATAATGAGCTATTTTCTTGCATTTGGTGATATGTTTCCACAGTTTGGATCAAGATCAAAGAGATTGAGGCATTTCTACCCATTCCACTACTCTCTAGCACTTGTTCCAATACTACTTCAAATAAGCCTTTTGTCCTAAGACTAATTAATGCATCAAATCATTATATATATTATTAGTCCAACACACAATTCGCTGGGCCATTATTATAATCGGATTATTATCACATTACATTAGGGAATAATTGTTATATCACTAACATATTGTTGGAATAGTTTAATTTTCATAAAAGAAGGTGCAAGCAATGTTTTATTTGCCGCCACTTAATGAAATAGAAACCTGGAGAGATTTCATGAAAACTTAACATTTACAAAACTAGAAGATAACAAAAACATGAATGAATTTACTAGAGGAGGAAGGAATAAATCAAACAATTTAGCAACAACTTCAAATTGTTCTGGGAGTTTAAATGATTTCTAAGATTTCAACAAACCGTCTGGCACTCAATCCGACACTCCCGTCATCATTCCAGGAAGCAAAATATAGGATCGATTTATGAGCAATCCATAAGGAATCTGGTGAAACCGTTCGAAACCCACTTCCCAAATTTGGTAATTTACTCCTAATTATGAGAAGTTTTCAAAATTTCTAAACATATATAGAGAAAAACGTGCTCGAACAGACGCAATTTTTCTAAGAATATTGTTGTGGTTGATTTTCTGAATTTGGTTGTTTGTTGAACAATTTTCCTTTTTTTAATTTTTTTTATTAATTTGTGGAGATCAAATCTCGATGTTAGAAAATAGAGTTCGGTCATCAATCTAATTTTACTGTAACTCGATTTCTACCCAATGAAGAGTCAAGTTTCCGGAAATAAGATTTTGTGTATAGACTGAGTGAATGTGTTGTGAAATCCCTAGTGACTGGCCATCATGTGGATTGTATTTCTATTTCTCTTCTGTAGTTTCGTTCCCAGCTTTACACGTGTACATAATCCGTTTATTAAATTTCATTGCTTAGTTGTAGAATTGATTTCTGCTTGTGGTTGTTTGTATCAAATAGAAAAAAAATTATTGTAATTTATAGATTTCCATTTGCATAATTTACAAGTTTGTGAATTTTGTGTGACTACGATTTAGAGAAACCAATTGTAGAAACTAGATTGATGCTTTGTTTATATGATTTGTATTTTGTTCATATTGTAAGCAAAATTGTTGATCCTTGTAGATTTCTTTTCCCATAGCAATTCTCCTCTTTAAATCATCACTTATTTGCATAAATCAATTTCACTTTGGAAACTTATATTAGTAGATTGGGTTGACCCCAGGTTTCTTTCCATCAATTTTTTATCTCTCTTGGTTGCATAGTGTGGTTTTAGTCCATTGCTCTGTTCATGTTGTATCTTTTGACTATGTAAAAACAAGTCCGAGTTCTCTATTTAATTCTAGTTTTGGTTTGAATTTAAATTAATGTTCTTTCAATAGAATTCATTCGAGTAAGTTTGGTGTAGAGTAAGATCATTTATAGATTTAAAAATCTAGTCATAGCTATTTTGTAATAGAATAAATGATCGTGTCTAAGAGTAGCAGGCCTTTACATACCTTGAACCATTGAGTCAAAATAATATCTAAATTTAGATTTTATGGATTGTCTTTGTGAATCTTAAGCTCAACAATGTTTTAAAACCTTAAAGGCACTACAAGTTATCGATTCATAGGTCGTTACTCCTTAGATTAGATGGTAAAAGACTCAGTAATGTAATTTGAATTTAGTGAACTAATAGGAATCCTTCTTTAGTGACTACTAGGTTAGTATTGCATTTAGCTCCTTGTTGTAAATTGCATAAGACAAGTTTATTTCCTTTGTAGAATTCTCATTGAATTGCATTGGTTCATATTGCACATTGTGTTAAATAGAATCTTATATAGATTGATATGGTAACTAGTTTTGGATTTGTTTGATTTATGACAAAAAAAAATTCTGTCAATTTTATAAATCAGATTATAAGTTATTATGTGTTAAAAGTTGAAATCTTAGTTCATTTAGGGAATCGAAGTGTGTGCAAATTTCTTTCTTTCTTTTAAAAGAATTGATTGTAAGCATGAATCTTCTTTTATGAATATAATAGATTTGTTGGTTTATGAGTTTCCTTAGGTTGACTCCTTTTGTATAAGCATATAGATTTCCTTAGCTTTGAAAATTAGAAGTGAATTTAATTTTCAAAATCTTAGTGTGTGAGTTGGTTATTTCATTGACATTTAGCAATTGTTTATTTTTTTAGTTTATTAAATTTGTGAACAATAATTGATTTTGTGAATTTATGTCTTAAGTTCCCTAAGGTTAATTTCTAAAGAGGTTGTTTTCTGTCTTACTAGTTTCTCAATCCCTAGAAATTGAAGTTGCATATGGACATAGTCCTTTGA
Organism: Pseudotsuga menziesii; assembly: GCA_001517045.1. Lineage (NCBI taxonomy): Eukaryota > Viridiplantae > Streptophyta > Pinopsida > Pinales > Pinaceae > Pseudotsuga > Pseudotsuga menziesii. The sequence continues at coordinate 265,780 of LPNX011146655.1, forward strand.
TGTTAGTTGTAGTAGAATTTTAAGTACGATCCAATATTCGTTAGAAGATCATTAGCCTTTTCCATAGTTGTAATTTTCTGTACTTATTTATGCATTTTTCAGAATCATTTGGCTTGGTTTCCACTTGAGATAGGTTAGGTTAGATTAAAATTCAACCCTGTACATACCGTGCTAGTACCTCAAATATTACAAGCCCCAGATTGACAATTTAACTGTCGAATTAAACATCATATATTTTTCCCGACATGGAGAAGGAGCGTCTACAAGGAGACTTGCACCAATTCGAACTATATAGTTTGTTAGGATTTCTGCCATAATTTCATCTTCAAATTCAAGAACAATTTAGAATTCGAGAAGTTGCACATGCAAATCAAATCATGTATGTAAACTCAAATAAAAAATAAAAAATGTGGTTGATGTCATGTTACCAATTCAATCACAACTTCTGCCACAGTCAATGGAATCAAATTCGTCGAAGACCCATTTCAGATATGGAAGAGATATTTCAAATCATATAAGGAACTTGACTATCTCATCTTGTGTAGTGAGAAATATCAAGCTGAAATAGAGGGTGCAGACAGGCGTGTGCTGTTGCAAACCTCCGATCTTCCACTGAACATATCTCTCAAACCAGAAACTCTAATGGAATTCCACAAAAAACTCATTTCAGATCACATAAATACATTTCAAACAAGCTGTGGTAGGCCCTCTAATATGATCTGTAGAGGTTGCGGTACCTCTTCAAAGTTGACTGTGATTTTCAAATTTTGTTGTTGAAATTGTACCTACTAAACAAACACTTTGAATATCTATATGGAGATTAATTGATTCTAAATGAGCTATGCTCAACCTAAATTATTTGTTACCATATAAGAATTTGCATAGGGATATCTTGAATCAAATCTAACCTCACAAGAATTACAACAAAGATAAGCATAATAATGGAGAGAAAATAATGAAGCAGAAATATAAGAGAGAAAAATCAATTGGTATAAAATCCATTTGATTATTATTCACCAATAAGGTTACATTTATAATACATCTACAAGGGATATATTCATGAGCCTAAAGAAGCAGTTGAACTCCACACTTGTGGCAGTCTTCGATAACATAGAAAACATCACTAGACATAGTTGTTAGTCATAACTGTTGAAGCTGATCAGTTAATTGAGTGTAACTAACAGTAGGTGTACCAAGAAGGCATATTAGCTAGTTAACTGGTGATAACTAATGATGGAGGGAACATAATAGGTGCTTAGTTGAGTGTTAATGGTCATTGGAGCTCATACTAACTCAGGTGATGAAATCAAGGCTATTTAACTCAAGGTAGGCTCTTAAGTTATAGGAATTGACTCAAGTGGAACTAAAATCATCCATGAGAACACATTAACTCCTAGAAAAAAGGAAGAGGGTGCATGTTGTCTTTTTGGCTTCCCTTCGACTCAGGTTCAGTCCCTTTTGCTTAGCACAACAAAGCCCAAGGTATCGACTTAATAGAGCAAAGCCTAGTCGGCAACACCTGCGACACAAATGTAGTCTCACCCAATATATATTTCTATGGGTAACTACTAGAATCAGGTTTTTGCAGTTGGGAGGGGGATCTCCTATCCCTTGGAGACATGCCAAGAGGCTCGTCAAAGGCTGATGGGTGCGGTTTTAACACTTATTCTACACAACCAAGCTGCAACACAATTCCTCCTTGTGCAAGTACTATATCACAACTCAATGCAGCATAAGAACATTCACACAATCACAATAACAGTGCAACCAACATCAATATACTCTTTATAATCAAATACATGGACATTCACTCACAACGACATATAGACATGTACCTTAAACACATTCATCATTCATGCATTCAACACAATAGTTAATGTGGAAACCCATCCGGGAAAAAACCACAAAGGTGCTCTTCATATGGCATGAGAAATGTATGCACCTTCTGTCTACACACTAAGCTACATACAATGTTCTAGATATTATTATTTATCTGCATAGACTCTTTCTTCCTCTCATGCTCTATGATCTTCTCGTCTACTTTCTCCCTACTTGACTCTATTAACAATCCGCACACAGCTTGGATCAACTCAATTTCTACTACACTGATGTGCACTAAGTTGCAGATTCTTCAACTCAAAGCACTTAGAAAAACTAACAGACAATAAATACAGAGAAACTAACAGTATATAAGCTAAAGAGATTCTAACCTGCATATAGCCTCGGTTCCTCCCTTTTTATACTATTTACAAACTCTTTTCATGTCGCTTTCTCAGTTGACTTCCAATACTTAGCCAACATACTGTCTTTCCTATTCTAGTGACACATGACAGTAGGCACTGGTGACCTAACTTACAAAGATACCTTCATACATGCGGCTCCACCGTCTCTAGATGACCTTGTACCCACGATCTTTATGGCATGTCACTTTTTGACCATTATGCCATATTGTCATTTTCCAATTGTTATACCAACTGCACGCCTTTTGGTACTTTTATTTCATCGCAACTCTCATGGTTTCCTCTTGAAATGATTCTTTCCTTAAGTACTCCTTCTTTCTCTGTGTTTGTCGTGCCTCATTTGCTCTTCCTTATTTTTGACGGATCTCCTTTCTCTTCTTCTGCCTTAGCTCTTTTCCATACTTAAGGAGAATTCTAAGTGAATTCTGCTTTCCTTTCCCTAGGCCCAACATGCCCCCAACACTCACCTATGGCTCGTCCTGAGCCACTCAAAGCTATTCCTCCATTTATTTACTTATGTTGAATTTACTGTGAAAATCTTCTAATATTTTCGCTACCTTCTCTACTTCCAACCACACTTCTTCCTCTGTCTTCTGCAATTGCTCCACAAGTTTAGCTTCAACTTGCATCTCTTCCACCTTATTTGCACGATGTTTCTCTTGTGTGCACAACACTGTTACTTGTTGCTGTCAATTTTTCATCTATTTTGCCTTAGCCATTTTCTGTGCTAAGGGTATGTTGAAGCCTTAGTTGTGTATGTGGCTGAAAAGGGTGTCTAAGGATTACAACACATGGAGAAGACCTAGCCAAAGGCTTCAAGCAACCCCACGCAAGTATTGCTTTATCCTCGAGCTGTTTAAAGTAGTGATATCCCGCGGATATTTCAATAGCCTCTGCTGGCTTATGTGAGTTTGATCCACAGAGGATTTGTTTCCCAGATTGGAAAACAAAGTGGGTGATGTAAAGAAAAGTAAACTCAATTCTAACTATGAAAATAAACCTAATCTAAATCTAAACTACCTAAAGAGGATTGTGAGTTGATTTATAGATTATCCTAAGATATTTGAATGACAAGTATTTTAATCACATTGACAGAAATGTAAATGAGAAGGTAAACTTCTCGCTTAAATCACAATCGTTTAATAAAAATTAAATGAAAGCAACTCAAGATGAATTCATTCAAGATAACCTATATATATGTATGTTATATGTTAGTTGAAAAACCAACATATTTGCTTTAAAGATTAATTGTTCAATCACTTGTAGGTACAGGTAAAATTTTCAAAAAGAAGAAATTCATTTTGAGTATTATCAATGTATCAATTTGTAACAGAGAAAAATCTAAGTCATAAATAAACACATTTAACGATATGCAAATGAATAACCAGCAACATTAATCCATTTAGAACAAGAAAAACATGAGATCTGTTAAAGAAATTTAATGGAACTCATAACAAGAGATGTGAAAATAACAACACTTTATTAATAGTGAGTTCTATAAAAATACATAAACCTTTAATTACAAAGAGGTATCTCTAGTCTCCTATTCGAATATTTCCCCTTCCAAAAGCTCTTCCTTGCAGCAGCTTTTCTGTTCTGAAAGAGAAATCTCTGAGTTGAGCGCCCCCCCCTCCTTCTCTCAGACATTTGGGTCGATTTTATAAAAGAGACAAGCAATGGAAGGATAAGATCTAGCCACTGGAACTCTGGTTCGTTCAGCTCCCATCAAAACCGGCCGCAACTAACTTCTGAAAATACTCCTCTATTCGAGCATGCTTTTCTCCAAATCAGTTGAGAGATTTCCAAAATGGACCAAGGTTAGGAGTAAAAGACCCCATTTGTGAAGTGGGTTTTTAACAGTTTCATCATATTCTTCACAGTTTGACGGAAAATGGAGCCCGAAAGTCGCCTCCCTCTTCAGGTGCGATTCAACTTCTAAAAAATAAAAATAAATGTGGTCTTCATTAATTTCACATTAGCTTGTATATTTTATCTCAACAATCCATGAATTTCTGTTGGAGCTTCCTTCTATCTCGAGCAGTCCAATTTGTGATACTAAAAATAAATGATCTCCATTGCTGGCAGACAAAGATTTCAACGTTAAACTTCAAATTGGTAGCACAACCATAGTTTGATTATATTATCTTTGGTAATTTGCACAGCTTAGAATCCCTGTAAACCTGCAAAAAATTATATCAATTAGTGTTCATTAACTAAGGTAGAATGTAATATAAAAATTTTAAATAATGTAAAATTCTCATTTTTCCGGCGATCAATATCATCATTCAACAATCTCTTTTTTTTAAATGTTTTGATACAAATAGTATATTAACTCAAGATTATTCTCTTAGAATTTAAGGCTCAGTAACCGTTGATTTTACTACAAAGTGAATTGTGGTCATTGATTTTAACAATCAAATCCATTATTCTGTCTTAATTATTTTCCAAATAAATAAACTAAACAAAAACAAAAAGATCCAAAATTAATATTCCCAACAAAATCGGAAATCACATGTCAGGAAGAAAATTTGAATTTGTTTAAAACAATCATTTGAACAAATTTGTAAAAAACCAAATTGAAACCCTAAGTGAAAAATAAAACTACCAAAATTTACAGACCCGGAATCAAATTGAAAAAAGTGATTTCTCAACTTGCGGGATGCTAAATGCGGGATCACAAAATATCAAAAGTTTATTCAATCCATTCCACATTCCGCAATCAAAATTTTATTCAATCAGAAAGGTTGAATTTTAGCAAAATTAAAGGTTCCACAAACGCATACAAATGATTGGAAAGCTTTAAAAAATGATTTTTTTTTTAAATTATTTAAGGTTGTATGAAATAGATTGATTAAAAATCTATAACAGAGAAAAGATTAAAAATCTATAAATATTTACAAAGTGAAAAAAAATCCAATATCAAAAACCCTAAACCTAGAAATTATAAAAACCATTTATAATTTAATTCTTAAGAAAATAAATGTTGGAAACAAGTTACGTATATAGGAAAATAATCACTCCTATAATATAGGGGAGTTAATGAATGTCATAAATAGGTTTCTAACCTAATCATTTTCCAAGCATAGAAAACCTAGAAAATAATATTTCCTTTTGCAAAATAATAAATGAAAATCCCTTTAGATTGCAAAATGGAAAAATAGAAGTTATATTTTCAAAATCAAATTAGCTTACGGAAATAAAAGACTTAACCATGATCAAACTAATTTCACATTCGTGAATGTTGAATTCTAATTCCACAAATTTTGAAATAATCATAAAACCAAATCTCATGGAAATTAGGGAATTTGGGATTCAAACAAACTAAAGCATGTGTTCTTTTAATTTTCATAGCATCTAATTGTGTATAAATTTAATTTAATGAAAGTCAAAACATAACCATAAATATTTAAAAGATTTCAATAAGATTAAACCAAACATTAAAAACATTAAACTAATATAAGCAAATAACCCAAAGACCAATATTATTTAAAATATTTACATTACAATTCTATGCAAAAGGGAAAATAAAACTAAATCAAGGCCAAATATCAAACTATTGCAATACACAAAAGTATGAAAGAAGAAATGATAAGATCAATATGAATCCCAGAGTGAAGGTAATAACCAACAATTATCTCGAATAATCAGTTTGTGTAGTGAAGACCAAGCTTAGGTGGCGAATGTGAAAGATAACATGGTAAGCTAACCACCAAGATCATAGAACCAAATCAAATGAATAAAAGAGAAAATATAAGCTAGAGATCAGAAAGAAAGGAAACAATCCAAATAATACCAAAAATCAAGAATGTGGGAGAAGAGTTGCGGGCGTTTATTTTGCAAATATACACACCCTTTCCGCAATCTGCAATTGCGGGTTATGGGTTGCGGAAACACACAATACAATCATAAATCAAACTACTTCCCGCACTCTGCAATTTTTGGGTTGCGGGTTACGGGGACACGCGACAAAAATCATAAAATAGAATACTTCCCGCACCCCGCATTCCGTACATGCGGGATGCGGGTTGCGGAATGGAAAACTTCAAATATTTAAACTACAGAATCCCGCATTCCGCAACTTGTGGGTTACAGGATGGGGGGTTGCGGGATGAAACAATTTCAATAAAAGGTAGTCTTCCGCAACTCATCAAAAACACACAAATCATGCATAAATTCAAAATTTTGACTAAGTTAGATTACAAAGAAACCACGTCATGCGGGATGCGGGGTGCGGAATGGGAAACTTCAAATATTTAAACTACAGAATCCCGCATTCCGTAACTTGTGGGTTACGGGAAGGGGGGTTGCGGGATGAAACAATTTCAATAAAAGGTAGTCTTCTGCATCTCATCAAAAACACACAAATCATGCATAAATTCAAAAATTTGACTAAGTTAGATTATAAAAAAAACACAACAAATGTGATAGGGGCCTTTACAATGATTTAAGGAATTCAAATTCTTACCTTCTTATGTGTAATTGGGGCTCCCATGTTTTAAATAGCATGGGATCTGTTGTTCCTGCAAAAGGGTAACTGCTTCATCTCATTCTCCAGCTAAGTTACCTCTGCCTCCTTTATGCACACCTCTTCTATGACTTTCTCTAATTCCACATCATTTATGAGCGCTACCCAAGCCTGGGAGGCTTGGTCGACAACTTTAGCGCACACTGCTTTGTTGGGGCTCCGACCTTCAAGGTCCTAAGTTTTGATAACTCCACGGTTTTTGTGGAAACTTGTAAGCAGAGTTGCGACGCAAAATAGTCTTAGGGGTGTCGGGGTTGGGTCGAAGCCCCTCTTTTTGTAAATGACCCATGGGTTAAACCCAAGGTTATGGTTTTTGGGTGCCCATGGTTTAAGTCCATAGTTTTGTAATAGTCCACTTGTATAAATAGGCACTTATGTAAAGGAGTGAGGTTAGGCCTTTGGCAATTATCTTATGATGCTAATGTGATGCGAAGCTAAGATCTATTCTTAAGGGTCTAAGGTTAAGTCCTAGCTATGTACGTGGACGACCTCTGCAGTTGTGTGCGCAGAGGGTTTTTGTAAGATAGGTTCAGCAGCTGAGTGCGCAGATCTGCAGCTAAGTGCGCAGCTTGTGGAAGACTGAGAAGATCTGCAGCTGAGTGCGCAAATCAGAACTGTGGTTTTTGTAAAGAGTTTAATATAAACACAGTTCTATGGACATAGCCCCTACACTGGGGGTGAACCACGTATATCGTGTGTTGTGGTGGTTCTGTTGTTTTGTGTTGTTATGTTTTATGCTTTTAATAAGTAGGTGAATGCTAAAATAAGATAACTGTTAAAATATTAACTTCGCTGTGAATTCTCAGTTAAGGGTTAAGCAAGAAGCGTTCTTATCTAACCTGTGAAGCTAATTAAGTGAATGCCTAAGCTCTAGTTTGTATATATATTTGTTGTTAAGGATAAAGGTACAGTAATATCCCTCTTCTGCTTGCAGAAACCTGATTCTACGGCACCCCATAGCTATTTCAGGTGAGACTACAACCTGTTCGCAGGTTGTTGCCGAAAGGGCCAACACTGTGGGTCTTTTGTTGGTGTGAAGATAAAAGGTATAAAACCCGGGTCTGCCCATAGCCCAACAAATTGGTTCCATTGCCGATTGAATAGTATCTGCTCAAGAGGGATTTATGTCGTACCTAGAGGGTTATGTTCTGGAGACCCTCAGTGAAACAAATCGGCGACTGGATCGAAGAGACCTATCTTAAATTTGCAGAACAAGAAAATAAGAATCCACGTCGTAGCTCAGATGAATTCTTGCAAAGGTACGTTTTTGCTGATATTTACAAAATTTTCTTTGGTAGTATCCACATAGAATTGCACTAGTGGTTATCCAGGTTGACAGAGAGAAGGACGAACTTCCAAGAAGATCAGTTTCCTGACTGGACCCTAGCAAGAATTAATATATTGAAAAGGGTGAACAACGCGATATCGCGAGCTGTTGATTTCTGGACAACGCGAACCCTTGAAGCATTTGTGACGGAGTTTGCCATCGACACGAGTACTTCCTTCAGCGAAGCTGAACGACAGTTTTTCAAAGGACCAAGGGGTAAGTACTTGAATTCATTCAATTTGAGAATTAAAATGCTTTTGACTGAAAAAGGCATATTGCTTATTGAATCAGATTGCTAGAATTGTTGTTACTAACCTATGTTTGGAAACGAAAGTGACTTCGACGAGCAAAGTGGTTTGCTTCGAAGCGGCAAAAGATACAAGAGAAATCTTGAATCCTATACCCTAGGCCAGAATACCGAGTATACCCCGCTAAGTCCAGACGAATCTAACTCTGAGGAAACCCCTTCTGTTAGAAACCCTCTTGTAACTCCGCAGAGAAGACCTGTTACCCCTGAGAACCCGTCGTAGTCTGAAAGTAACCCTAACCTTAGTAGTCCTATCGCAGGTCAGTCTACTTCAATAGGTTCCCCTCCCCTTGTTGTCAGTCCCCCTCCTCCCCCCCCTCGATCCAATATGGCCCATGTGAATGATGATATCAAACTCCCAGTATTTAAAGGAACTGGATCAGAGGATCCAGAGCAGTTTTGGTTCTTATGCAAAGCTATGTGGACTGCTAAGAGTATTACGGATGAAAATAGAAGAAGAGCGTAGCTAACCACCTCTTTCAGAGACCGGGATTTGACCTGGTTTATGAAGTTTTCTAGTACTCAGAACTATATCTTGGCCAATATTAAAAAAGCCATGATAAAGAAATTCAAGAAACCTAAATCAAAGTCACAGTGTATAACTGAACTAAAGGAAATTCAGCAAAAGAGAGGTGAATCAATGTGGGACTTTGATCAGAGGTTCAAGGTCCTGTTGGATCAAGTTAGTTTTACTATCGGACCAGAACAACATAAAGAGTGGTTCATTGCAGCATTATTGCCGCATATCAGGACTCCACTTGTGCAACAAAAGGTTTCCAATCAGCAAGAGGCATTGGAAATTGCCATGAAACTTGAAACAGCTCCTGTCAGAGACAATTCTGGCATAGCCCAAATACAGGCGCAGTTGGCAAAAATGGCTTTGGAGCTTCGCGACATGAAGAAAGGAAAATCTGTTCGAGAGGAGGTTTGGTGTACCCGATGCAAGACAGAAGGTCATGACAAAGAACAGTGGCCTGCACTAAGAAACTACCTGAGTACTGGTGCACCAAACCCATTTAACCTGGCTGTCCTATATTGTGAGATCTGTAGAACAGCTGGCTAGCATCGACCTGAAGATTGCTATCTGCTACAAAGATATGTTCAAGTACCTAAGAACCCCTACTGCAAGTTTTGTAAGTCAGTGGGACACAATGAGGATGAGTGTCGCATCTTTGACCTCATGAGAGAGCGAACCTATGATGCTTACAGGGTACAAAATGATGCACAAGGCAATAATGGATATGGCTACCGTGGTGGAAACCTAGGTCAAGGTAATTTCAGAGGTCATGGTGGTATGCCTGGATGAGGCCAAGTTATTTGCTACAACTATAATCAGGCAGGCCATCTAGCTAGAGACTGTCAGAACCCAACTATGACATGTCGATATTGCAGAGCAGTCGATCATGTGATTGAGCAATGCCCACCATTGATAGCCAAGATATAAGAAAGGAATAACTCTCCTACTCAGAATATTCAGATGATTGCTGTAGAGCAAAGATTCGTCCCAGCTATTAATGTTGTTACAAGGAGTGGAGCTACGACGCAAGTGCAGAATGCGGAGAAACAGTCTGTCGAGGTTTGGGTCTGCAAGACCTTAGAGAAGATTCCAGCCTTTGATGTTGATAGAGAAAAAGAAACATTTATGGAAGCTAAAAGAGACTTTGTTGATCCAGGAACCTCAGTCGCAACTGCGCACCAGCATCAGCAGCAGTCGCAGTCCCAAGAAGCTTTGCCAGATCAAGTAAGTACACTAACATCATTCTTACAAAGTTGTATGAAGTTGTTAAGAAACAAGAATGCCTTGAATGAGTTACAGAAAGTTCTTCAGTCTTGTGAATCCCAGCGAAGCTTTGATAAAGGAAAAAATGTTAATAGAGTTAGAAGGACTGGAAGAGAAATGAGGTTGCATGCTCAGATAGGAGAGTATGATATGTCTGATATAATTTTAGACCTGGGATCAGAAGTGAATGTCCTAACTAAGCAGACCTGGGAACAAATGAGAAAACCTAAGCTTGAGTGGTCCCCTATACAGTTGAGATTAGCTAATCAGCAGAGGATTGTGCCCTTGGGAAGAATCCCTAGTGTACCAGTAGATATTGATGGAGTCAGCACCCTAGCATATTTTGAAGTCATTGAAATAATCGATGATAGCAACCGCTATCCAGCCTTGCTAGGAATTGAATGGGCAATAAACAATGATGCAGTAATCAACCTTAAGAAGAGACAGATGACTTTCGAAGGAAAAGGCCTGAGAGTCATAGTACCATTGGACCCTTCTCAAGGAGAAAGGTATACAGAGCCAGTCAAAGATGAAGATCAGGATGTCTTAGATCATATTTATAACATCATAGCTAAAGAAGAAGACTATGTTAACCCCACTACTGAAGGTATAATGGATTGGCAGTGTGACAGTTCTTGCATGACTGATTTAGATGACGACCTAGAGAACTGGCAGAATAGATTGTATGAGCTACATGGACATCGATGTGCAAGAATTACCAAGTCTCTTAGATGGCTTAGCTTACAGACAAGAGCCTTACCTATTTTTGATGGCTTGACAGACCCAACAGATTTTATTGTGCAATTTTCAGAGCAGGTACCAGATTCACAGAAAATGCAGACTCTAGATTCAGTATTCAGAGCCACAGCTGCCAGATGGTGGAATGGTCATAAGAAGTATATTCAAAGTTGGGAAGCTTCTCAAAATCTTCTTCACCTCAGATTCGTGGATCAACCTCAGGAGGTGCGAAGCAGGTTTAATGGTCAAACTAGCCCTCAGGAACATTTGGAGCAGTGTTATGAAGCATGGAAGCATGTACCTCGTGAAGAATGGGTACATCGGTTTGTGCACACCCTGGAACCTGTCGCAAAGAATTGGTATGCAAAGGTGGAGCTTCACCATGGTACTGGAAGTTGGGATAGTCTTGTTGATAGTTTTGTGCTTACATTTTCTATTAATGAGGTTTGCCCTGCTTTGGACGCAGTTGTTAGGCTAATCAATACTAAGGTGTTTGATGGTAAAGAAACAACCAAGTACCAACCTGATTGGAAAGAACAAGAAGCCAATGCAGTAGAATGCTATAACCTCGCAATTGATGAGGATGATGACCCGCGCAACATCAATATTCCCGAGTCAGAAGGATATTGCGAAGTACATGGCCTAGCAGTTGAAGCTTTTGAAGTAACTCAGCCCTTGAAGACCAGAAAAGTTAACATTGGATCAGAATAAATACCTAAGTACGCCACCATTGAAGACTATTGGGATGAAGAAATGGATGTGGCGAAGGTCTGGATTGTGTCGAAGACCCTTATTGTGGCGCAGCCAAAGTTACTGGTTGTGCCAAAGTGGAAAGGTGTGTCGGAGCTTAAAATGCGACCGTTGGGAAAAAGCAGATTTGGCGGTGCCGGTACGTTAACTACATTAACTACTTGTAATGATGAGATTTTGGGGAATCTAGCGTCGTTTAGACAAGATATCTGTCAGATCTGGTGTCTTCAATGCACATTTATGGTAAGAATGGTCATTGGATTCGATAAGAAGTCACTCAGACCTGCGAATGTCGCATTGTGCATTTTCTTGAGCTTTACAGTTCATTCCATGTCAGCTGATCGCGAAGTGCAGGAATTGTTGAGAGAGTTCGAACAGAGGGGTCTGCAGAACCTTATGAGCACCCCACCTACCTCTGCACCTCGCCAAGAGACTCCCCCAGTGCTGAATCAACCAATGCAAACACGATCAACCAGGAAGAAGTTTAAGCCAGAAGTTCACTCTAACCAAAACGAAGACAGGAACCAACTAGCAGGACAGACACCGGACGAGCCTGAGATGAATCCTTCTGGTTCAGCAGAGATCCCACCTGAAGGATCGCAGCGTCCACCATATCTTCCGCCTGTTCGACCAGGATTTCAGCCACCTCGACGGACAGCCAAATTCACACTCTGCACCCCTTCGCTGCCCCAGGGTGTGCAGTTGGTTGGGACAATGATAGGAAAAATAGACCGGCTTAAGTATGCAGACCATGATATGAATGATCGTGGGAAGTTTTCGTAGTTTGCACCTGGAACATACTTGCACTCTGTTCACTACCCGGAGACTGGAGCAACACTGCTAGAAGTGAAACAGTGGGCTACTGGCTTAGCGAAGGCAGGCTTGCTGAAAATGCTGAATGTCCCCTACTTCGGTCGTAGCACGCTGGTTACCGTGGTGGTCAAGCAATTATTGGCGTTGGTGCATGATGGGAACCTATGGATTGGAAACAAGAGAATCCCTATTAATGGAGAGTTGGTTAATAGGATCATAGGCTTGCCGAAGGAAGGGCCTGATCCTAGGATCGAATTCGTTGGAAAGCACGAAGACACAAAGCTGGCGTAGCATATGAAGGAACGCTTCGGTTTAACAAAAGGGAAGCGAGGGTATCAAACCTCGACCATTCAGCATCAAAACATTCGCTTCGCCGTAGAACTGCTAGCATGCAAGCTAATGCGGAAGTGTAAACCGAATGAAGTATCTGCACTAATTGTCAGTATTGCTGTGAACTGCGCCGAAGGCTACAGTTACAAATGGGCAGAGTACATTGACAAGGAATTTCTTGAAGATGTCTGAGATGCACAGGAGAAAGGTAGACCTTTTCACTATTCATGGTTGTTAGTGCTTATTGCACTAGTAGGATGGAAAGAACCTACCGATGCACAATTTGTTGATGTGCCTCCGCATATGCCTGGCGCAGCAAGGTACGCATCTCCGTGGGTGTCACAGGATAAAAGCTTCCAACAAATGACGAACTACGTGTTCACCTTTTACTCAATGAGTATCTCATATGAGATTCTAAAGACGCCGAGGCTCAGTAATGAGCTCTTTTCTTAGTATGCGAGAATAGCCAACTTCAGGGCTGACATGCATCATGTCTTTATTCAGGCCCACGTAGATAACAAGCACAAATGGTCGAGTTGCCATATGTGGTGAACAAGGAAGACATCCTCGTAATATTCAAACAGTGGCCGGCTGAATGGATGAAAGACACAGGGACACAGCCCACTATACCAATACCTCCAGTGACAGATGTGGGTGCAGGTCCTAGCCAGATGCAACAGAATGACCCACTCGAAGAAAGTGAAGAACAAAGTGAGTCACAGGACAACGAAGGCGACCAGGGTGGCGAGGATAGAACAGATGAAGAAGGAGAAGAGTCGGTCAAAATAATCTCCGACCCCAATCGCCCAGATAAGCGCAAGTCGCCAGAGGCAGAGGAAGTGACTAAACCTCAGTCCAGAAAGAAAACAAAGGCGTCAAAAGGGAAGAATATTGTCGAAGATCCCACCTTGACAAGTGATGAGCTCGATCAGGATCTGACGAAGTCCATAGAAGTCCTAACCAAAAAATGGTCCAAGTTCACAGCTACGCACCTGGATGCGCTCACTGGCGTAGCGCAGAAAATTACAGAATTAAATGACTTAACAGAACGATCAACGACTGGAGCTGCAGCAAGCAGTACCCCAGTAAGCGCGCAGCAAGACATAAGGAAATGGCCAGCGAGAGCTAACAGAGGGCAAGTACCAAGTGCAGCCCTCATCATAACTGACGCAACATCTCGCTTGCAGATGAGCATGACAGTTGGGATAGATTACACCAAGTTGTCCATGATGGAGCTGCATCTGTGTTAATTAGCAATCATGAAGGAGATCCAAGCACGCGACAGCTACTTACATAGGTAGCTAGAAAATGCCACAAAGTAGAGTGAACGCCTCGCAGCACAACTGGAAGAAGCTTAGCAGAAAAAGAGGGAAGCAGAAAACAAGCAGAGTGCACTGGCGCAAGAATTGGATGAGGTGTGTCAAAGTCTCCCTGACTTCGACATACAGGCTGAAGAAGAACTAGAGCAAACAAGAGTCAAGCTGAAGGAATATGTGCACCAGTCTCACAGCCAGATGGAAAATATGGAAGCAGAACATGCGGCTCAGATTGCGGAGCTTCAACTTCGCATCACTCCTGAGAGTCCACCAGAAGTCAAGGAGCAACGTCGCAGAGACATTCAGGCCTCGGCCACAAAAATCTTAGATCTTGTGAGCAGTGCAGCAAAGCTGCTAGATGAAAGCGTAGAGGCCTGGGAAAACTTGCAGGAGAACCCCGAGGTAGAAAAGCTGCAAGAAACCATCAAGCAGCGATAGACAAAGCTGGATGCAGTGAAAGCAGAAATCAAGACATTCCCTCCTATGCAAAATATGCTTAAGGTGAAGCAGAGTAATGAGCTCCAGCAAGAAATTGAGGCGTGCAAGAGGAAAGAAACATTGTTGGTGAACTATGTGCAGCCTCTTATTAACGAGGCCTTGGAGTTGATCTCTGCTCGGACAACCAGCTCAAGATCCTAAAGGAGTATGATGCGTTCGCACAGGAAAGAGCCAGTGAAGCATCTACAGCAGCAGTACAGGAGATAGTGGAAAAGGAGCAAGCAGCTGAAGACATCTTGCGAAGCCTCAACAAGCAATTCAATATCTTCGCAAACAAGATTCTCCCACCGAAAAAGCAGCAGAGTGTCTCGGAACGGGGCACTAGTGAGTCTTAGGGGCCTGTTGGGGCTCCAACCTTCAAGGTCCTAAGTTTTGGTAACTCCGTGGTTTTTGTGGAAGCTTGTAAGCGGAGTTGCGACGCAAAATAGTCTTAGGGGTGTCGGTGTTGGGTCGAAGCCCCTCTTTTTGTAAATGACCCATGAGTTAAACCCAGGGTTATGGTTTTTGGGTGCCCATGGTTTAAGTCCATGGTTTTGTAATAGTGCATTTGTATAAATAGGCACTTATGTAGAGTGAGGTTAGGCCTTTGACGATTATCTTATGATGCTAATGTGATGCGAAGCTAAGAACTATTCTTAAGGGTTTAAGGTTAAGTCCCAGCTGTGTGTGTGGACGACCTCTGCAGCTGTGTGTGCAGAGGGTTTTTGTAAGATAGGTTCTACAGCTGAGTGCGTAGATCTGCAGCTAAGTGCGCAGCTTGTGGAAGGCTGAGAAGATCTGCAGCTGAGTGTGCAGATCAGAACTATGGATTTTGTAAAGAGTTGAATATAAAAACAATTCTGTGGATGTATCCCCTACACTGGGGGTGAACCACGTATATCGTGTGTTGTGGTGGTTCTATTGTTTTGTGCTATTACGTTTTATGCTTTTAATAAGTAGGTGAATGCTAAAATAAGATAACTGTTAAAATATTAACTTCGTTGTGAATTCCCAGTTAAGGGTTAAGCAAGAAACGTTCTTATCTAACCTGTGAAGCTAATTAAGTGAATGCCTAAGCTCTATTTTGTATACATATTTGTTGTTAAGGCTAAAGGTACAGTAATATCCCTCTTCTGCTTGCAGAAACCTGATTCTGTGGCACCCCATAGCTGTTTCAGGTGAGACTGCAACCTGTTCGCAAGTTGTTGCTCAAAGGGCCAACACTGTGGGTCCTTTGTTGGTGCGAAGATAAAAGGTATAAAACCCGGGTCTGCCCATAGCCCAACATGCTTCTACCTCTTCTATCTTTTGCACAACTTCCACTGTTGCTTTCCTTCGTTCCTCCAATACATCAGGGGGTGTGCTTGGTCTTACATGTGCCTCCAACTCTACGACTTTCTTTCAGAGGTCTTCTATTATTTCACCAAGTCGAGAAACTTTGGCTTCTAACACCATTTCCTATGTTATTCCATCCTCTGCAAAGTTTGTACAAGCAAGGGCTACTTCCTTGTCAAGCTTATGGTGATTTTTTTTCCATGTCTTTGTATTTTGCTCAGCCTCTTGTACTACTACTTGCATCTTCTTCACAATTTTTTTGTGGCCTTCGCTTGCTTAACTAGTGCGTCTTCTTGCACTTTTATCTCTACAACTGCACCACTCTGCATTACATATACTTCAGCCATTTCCATTAATGAGACATCTATCGTTATCTGGTCGATGTCCCTGGTGACATCATTAAACTCTAGAGTTTCTATATCGAGAACTCCTCCTGATACATGCGTTCTTATTGCGAAACTAGAACTGTTATTCCAGTTGGTTGCGCTTTCGAAGTCTCCGATGGATCCTACGACTCAATGTTTGGGGCTGGACAGTATACAACCATTTTAACATCTTCAACCGCTTTACACAAAACTTTGATTAAATAGGTAACCATACTTGAAATCTCTATTTATTGCTCCTCTATGGTTTTGAAGCTTGCCTGCACAGCTTCAACTATTGCCTTAGTCATAACTTGCACATCTTCAGTATCCAGGATGATGGTATTTTCATTTCTATTAGCTTTCATGTTCTTCTTCCTTTTGGACTCTGCGTGCTCCATCTTAGGGTCTTTTATTTTCTATTCCATCTCCTGATCAATAAGAGTTGCACCGGAACAAATTTGTGTTGGATCTGAATCCTCTGGTGGATTTTCTCCTTCATTCTCGCCTTTTGGCGGTGGTGGATCCTCTTTTTGTAGTTGGTCTTCCTCTTGTCACAGTTGTTCTTCTAGCATCAAAATGCTCCATTCTTCCGACCATTCATCAAAAATTTCTTCAACTTTTTCCTCTTATATTATGAATTGTGTCGGTAAGGATTGACAATATGGGTCTTAGCGCGGCTGCATGTTGACATGGTGCGCGCCAATATCGAATCTAAAAACTTTACAAAATCATTGAACAATGGCATCATATAACCTGCATATTTCCATTACCAAGTGCCTTATAGCCTCCCACGCATAAAGAATTCAATCTTATTTTATGCCTTCGGTGCCTTTCTATCCTTGTCGAACCAAAGGTTTTGGTAACACGCTCCTCTGCATTGCACTAGCATATCTACCCCTTGGTAGCTCGGTGGGTCAAACCATGCAATGAATGAAACCTCATGCGACTCAATGGTATCTTGCACTAGTTCATTCAGCAAGAACTAACACCAATTGATCTAAACTCCCTCCACACAGAGTTCAGCCAACACAATTGCTCCCACAGTGCATTGGTTTGGGTGCATCTTGTGAAGTAACTTCGAGGCCAATACCTTCAAAGAAAATCGAACAATATAATCATTGATAGAGGCTATCTTAAATCCTTTGTTATCTCTTACTACGCCATACTTCGCCTTCATCTGTGTAGCTATCGACTCATCTTGATCCTTCCTTAGAAGTAGAGTTGGATCCATTCTTGTGAATGGTAGGCCTGTGATGAATGCAATAAGTTCAACATCTGCATGTATAAGCTTTCCAGGCCATAGGGAACCACCATGAAAGAATACCAACATTTTCCTAACATGGGTGTTTATTGGTGTGCTACGACCAAAATGTGGCATATATAACAACGAAAATATGCCAGACTCTTACAATCCTCTAGCCCACTCCTTTAGTACAAATCATTTGGGCACATTTAGTGTGTCTTGCAAAATATCCATATAGTTTTTTTGTTCTAGGACTTCCTGCTTCTTTGTGTCATGGTAAGCAAGCGATAACTTTCACAGGTTTGACATGATATCCATCGACACCTTCACTCCTTTTGGCACCAATGGTGCTATCAACGGAGCCCCTGTTAGCTTTAGGATTTTGACTTTTAGTGCATCACTACATCTGGGTGGGATGGAAGGTGGCCACAAATTTCTTGACTCGGAATATTCATCCTCGAGTGGGATTGGCACCATGGATGTTGATGTTTTTTCCTTCCTCTTTCGGTTACCAGTGCGCTTGCCCCATGTGGTTCTAGACAGACATGGTTTATCTGCATGGGCCTTTCCAGATGGCCTAATGGGGTTTGGATCCACCACTGGAGCGGTCTATCCAATAGCTGATGTAGTATGTTCGGTAACTGGTGGAACCTACACCTGCAATGGAATATAATCAATAATATCCTCCATGATTATCACAACTGATGCAGGCTCAAATTCAACAATGCTTGTGGTGGAAATGGAAATGACCATGCTACGAACAACTCATTTCAGCTCTCAAAGTTGCAAATTATCAACAACTATTCTCTCTTGCAAAATGAAATCACTTGAACTTGGGCGGGATAGATGATAACATGCACCAATTTTTCGCAGCGGCTTGTTGCACGAGTGGGAAATCAATAAAAAGGAATCCGTCCTTTCACATACATGGGAATACCGTTCAACTCATTATCGAAAATTTTATGTTATGCCTCCAGTTATATGTCAGTTTTGATGGTAATTATTGCTATAAATCCAGACGTGACCAAAAATAATGTTGCCATATTTTCTCAGATTCACCGAATTAATGACAAACAACTTTCATGTCAGGAAGCCTCTTCATTCTTATGCCATCGTCGCGTCACTTGTGATCTGATTTTTCTTTGTCATAGTCCTTTTCTTTTGCCACTCAGTAAGTGTCTCGTCACATTCCTTGTGACTTACATTTTTCCTTTACTAGGATTCCATTCTTGCGATAGACCAATTGTCTTTGCAGAATATTTTTACTTCATTAGATGTCGAGCCCTGGAAACTTCACTTCATACTACGACAAACTAACAATATGCGATCATAAATTTTGGTTCGTCCTTTCTTTCTTTATTTCCTTTTTTATTTCTTATTTTTATTTTTATGTGACCACATCGCAACTATCATAATATGGTTTCAGTCAACTCCCATCGACCAGTTCTCTAACCTCAATCCCATCTATTTTTTCTAGCTTCACTGTTCCTCGATCAGTGATTATTTTGACAATGTATGGTCCTAACTAATGTGTTTTCAGTTTTCCTGGATGCTTGAAAATTTTGTTTTCATACATAAGAACAAGAACCCCAACTCCAAAATGATTTCTCTTAATGTGTGTATCATGCCATACCTTCTTCCTTTGATTTTCTACGTTTTGGTGAAATCCCGCAACAAAACGTTCTTCCTCCAACTGTACTAGTTGAAGTAACCTATCTTCCACAAGATCAACATCTGTCATTTTAGTGATCGCAACAACTCTTAAGCTCAATACAATATATTCCATAGGAATGACAACTTCTTGCCCATACACCAACCGAAATGGAGTCTGACCTGTCAACTTCTTACACATTGTGTGATATGCCCACAATACTGTAGAAATATTCTGGTCCTAGTCATCTCTTCACGCATTCCAAACCTTTGTTAATGTGCTTTTTAGAATCTTGTTGAATGCTTCGAAAACTCCATTTCCTTAAGGATGATATGGCGTTGTTCTTCTATGCTGTATCTGAAATTCCTTAGTCAATTCTTCAATCAATTGATTAACAAATGCATACCTTGATTTTTGATTAAGATGTTTGGGCATTCGAACCTTGTCACCACATTTTCAAATAGAAAATTCATAGCAATACAATCCTTTACCGGTGATACCTCTTCCCATATGGTTAGGTAATCAGTTGCAGTAATAATATATCGTGCTCCCGTGCGCTTTCCTGTCGAATTGATATGTCCTACAAAATCAACAGGCCTGTAATCAAATGTTTGTAATGTTATTTGCGGTACGAATGGAATTTCATCTATTCGAGAAGGCTTTCCAATTCTTTGACATACATCGCAGCTGCGACAATAATCCTGAGCGTCTGCATGCATGGTGGGCCACCACAATCATGCTTGCAAAATCTTGCACACCGTAGCTTTTCTTGCAAAATGGACTCCTATGACACCAACAAGTGCCTCATTCAACATCCACGGGTACTTGTGCTCCAACATGTAGCACTGAAGTATCTCATCAAGACCCTTTTTATACAAGTTTCCAACAATCAATTTGAAATATGCAGCTCACACAACCAATTGTTTATTCTGCACAACACTGAGTTCAAATAGCGCATAAAATGTACTCAGTAAATGTATGATATCCTTATACTGATCATCAAACATGGTGATCGCAAACAGTTGCGCATCAGGTAGATTATCGTCCAAATTGGTAGGTTCTTCACCACTTTCTATCCTTGAAAGATAGTATGGTCCCAAATTCAATTGACCGGCTTAAAAAATTATTTCACAATCAAATTCTTGGAAGAGGAGAAGCCATTGGAAAATCCCCCCCCAAACACTGACTTATTAACCATGTATTTTAGCACAGAATGGTCAGTGTACAACTTAAAATGTCCACCTAATAAATAATGTTTGAATTTTTGCAATGCATATACCATCGCTAGCCCTTCTCTCTCCATCATGGTATAGTTCTTCTTTGCAGTTAATAACTTCCTGTTAGCAAAGGTAATGGGATGATCAATCAATCCTTCACTAGGCTACGTTAGTACCACGTCGAGCATATTAACAGACGATGCATCGACATGAACATGGGACTCTTTCTCGCAGTCTAGAAACATAAGTATTGATGTGGTAGCCATTTTGTTCTTCATCTTGTCTAGAATTTCTTGACAATATTCTATCCATTGAAACTTGGTATCTTTTTTTCAGCAATTTTCCCATCGGAGCAATCACCTCTACATATCCTTTGATAAAATTCTTGTAGTATCCATTATGTCATAGTGTTGATCTTAACTGTTTAACTATAGCAGGTGGTGGTAGGTCAAGAACAATCACAACTTTGGCTGGATCAACCAAAATTCCATGGCAACAGACCACATGGCCCAACAGAGCTCCAAAAGGTGCACAAAATATACATTTCTTCAAATTCATGGAAATTTGATACTGGCAACAATGTTCCATCATCATTCTCAGGATCTGTATATGATCTTTTACAAGTCCAAATACTATCCACTCATCGAAGTAGGCTTCAAGAATTTTGAGTATAAAGTCTTTAAAGGAAACAACTACGATTCTGGAAAAAATCAAAGGCACATTCTTGAGTCCAAACAGCATTACCGTATACTGGAAACATCCCCACTCTGTTGCAAAGGTATTCTTGTGTCGATTCTCCTTTGCAATTCTAATATGATGGTAGCCGGAAAATCCATCACTGAAAGAGTACATCTCTTTCCCTCCGGCATTCTCCAGTACCTCATCTGTAAATGGAGTCAGAAACGGATCATGCAAATAAGCATCATTTAACTTTCTTAGGTCAACACAAATTCTTACTTCACCTGAGGTATTGTTGGCGAAACCCACCAAAAAGCCTCGTCGATAGGGGTTCTCACTCTGTCGACACCCAACCAGCCCGATCTCCCTAAGCACTGGCCCAGACAAGTTTTACCCTGCCTAGCAACATCCGCAAAGCGGACGAAGTCTCACCCGAGATGTTCAAGGGAGAGTTGTCGGAACCAAGTTTTCGACAGTGACTACGAAGGATATTGGGATCTGACGGGGAGACAACATAACTATGCAGTCAACATTAACTCATTTCCACAACTATAGAGTGCATCATACATTTGTCACGGTATAACTAGTGCGACAACATCATTTATAAAACATCTCAACTTATAATGCAACAGAAATGTAATAGACTTAAAATAGATCGCATCAACATCAATATAGTGGAAAATGGAATAGACCATGGTGACATTATAATAGATCGCAGCATCATGATAAAACAGATTGCAGCATCATGATAAAACATATCACAGTAGGAATAAAAGATAAGATTTGTTCGACAACTGTCATATCATATTAATATTGCGCAAAGGATCCAAAACACACAATTCTTCTCCAAAACAAGAGGCTGAATACATCAAGAAAAATGCAGATAGATCGCAGATACAACAAGAAATTCTCCAAAACCACAAACTGATTGCACTAGACCTCATGCGAAAATCATGTTTCATACCATACCAATCCTCAGATCATTAGATGATGTCCATTTAATTGCAAAACTAGATCTATATATAGGCTTGCACCTTTACATTGAAGGTCCACTTCTAACTAACTTATAACCACTAATGACATATTGTGAGAAAACTTGGTCAAATAATATATAAAATATTCAAAACAGTTATTCTTTCGCCCATCACATTGATCTGGCCTTGTGTGGTACTGCGTGAGCTTGCGCAGCTGCCACGACGCTGCGCAACTCACTTACCAAAACACCTACCAACAGGCCCCCAACAAATTTTTGTGGCTCGTCCCCGAGCCACGTTAAGTTGACAGGGTATATGCTGACGTTCATGCTATAAAAGCTTCGAACTGTTGTGCGATCTCACAAACCTGAAGCTGGACTTTGTCGGCAATACTCTGACAATTAGTCAAAGCCTGTTGCACCAGATGCTCTTCTCTGGCCTTGTCGTCGACCATCTGTCGATTCTATTGTACTGCCTGTAGCGTGGCAACTACTTTAACAGCCAACTGTCGATCAATTTCTTGAAATTCATCTAGTTGAGTGCGGCACTTTTGTTGGCGTTCTTATGCATGGGTAGCTCTCTGATGGAGATCCTTTAATTCCTCGACCCTCATGATCTACACCCTCACCGATGTCTTCAACGTCATCATCTAGCGTTCAGCTTCTTGCACCTTCGCAATCAGTTGGTCGAGTTGCTCATCTTGGACAACACTCTGCCAAAATTGTGGCGACGTGGAACTAGGCTTCTGAGCCTACCGCTTCCGTTTGGGGATAGACAATGAGCCAACCAGCATGCTTATGACTTCTTCTTCGATAGCCGTGGGCCGAATGGGGGACTCTAGCTCGCTTGAAATCTCAATGGTGTCGAGGTCACTCAACATGCCTCACGCGCCAAACCTTAAAATGCACTTCGATGACTCTAACCTTCAACCCTGCAACTCACTCCAAAGCTCACAACACACTACACAATTCTCCCTCTGCTCAACACTCTGCTTGCTCAACTGAACAATGTCGTCCTCCCGCGTCCCGCATGCTTTTTATAGCCACCTCCAATTCAAACTCGTCATTGCCAAATCTATGGTCACCATTATGACTAAATCTGATAGTAATGACGCCAAATCCATCAGCAATCCTACTCCTCTAATGGTCGGATCAACCATTAATGCATGTTGCTTCAACAAGCGGTGCTATCCAACTGTTTTAACTACCTGGATTTATTACTTGATTTGACCAACCCACATCCCTGCAGTTGTCGCAAGTAGTCGACCGTTCATCGCTACAAACTCTAACCTTGCGCAACCTCTTCCCTTAGGCTCGCCTTGCTACTCTGAAAACAAAATCTTCATTTTTTTTCACAAAACGCTTCAAGCAATGCACAGCTCTAACCCCGTCTTATAGGGATTCAAGAGACTCCCATTGATGAGCATCGAAAATACCGTGCCATCTAATTGTTGTAACTGAACTGCACCCCATAAGTAATGGAATGAACAAGATACGGACCCACCAGTGCATTTTTAATT
Source organism: Pseudotsuga menziesii (assembly GCA_001517045.1). Taxonomy (NCBI): domain Eukaryota; kingdom Viridiplantae; phylum Streptophyta; class Pinopsida; order Pinales; family Pinaceae; genus Pseudotsuga; species Pseudotsuga menziesii. The sequence goes on from LPNX011146655.1 coordinate 289,365, forward strand.
TACCTGGATGCTTTATGAACTTAGTGTCGTATAAAAGCACTAAATCTCCTTCTACAAACTATTTTTTTCTTAATGTGGCGATCATGCCACACCTTCTGTCAATCTTTTGCAACCTGCTGGTGGAATCCAGCAATAAAGCGGTCTTCTTCAAGCTGGATCAACTGCGCAATGTGTTCTTCTAATGCTTCTGCATCATCCATGCCCGTTGTCACAACAATGCACAAACTAGAAACAATGTACTCCATGGGAATGACTGCCTCTTGCCCATAGACCAGCTTGAATGGTGTCTAGCCTATTAGCCGTTTGCAAGTAGTACGATAGGCCCATATCACTATGGGAATTTTCAAGTCCCAGTCATCGCGGTTAGCATTACATACCTTAGTCAACGTTGTTTCCAAAATTTTGTTGAATGCTTCGACGGTCCCATTCGCCTGTAGATGGTATGGTGTACTCCTCTTATGTTGCACCTACAATTCCTCAGTTAGTGCTTTCACAATCCGGTTGACGAAGTGACTTCCCTGGTCACTCATCAAGATCCTAGGAACTGTCGCAAGGTACCATGCTGTCGCGATGGTCTTGCCTCTATAGATGGATCAAAAGCAAATGCCATGTCAATAATTGGTAACTTACTCGGATTTCTCTCGATTGCATGCACTAGTACAAAATGAGAAATTAATGACTAAAATCAGGCTAGAAATTACTATTTTTGAGTCGACGACTAATAGTAGCTAATTTCCACTCTCTTATAGCGAGTCATATTTCACTTAGTCATTAATAGCTTGACTTATTAGTCATTGATTTAGTCATTGATAGTCAATGATTTAGTCATTGATTTAGTCACGGATTTAGTTGCTGATTTAGTAACTGATTGCAGCAATTAATGACCAAATATACGACTAAATAAACTACTAGATGATAACATATTAATGACTAAGATAAATACGACTAAATGTTAGTCGCGCTATAAGATACAAGAAATTAGCTACTAATAGTCGTATATATGCAAATTTAGTCATTTTCGTAGTCACGAATTTATGATAGGGTATGGAGGAATCGAACCACCAACCTCTTGCCTATAATTAGGCAGGTGCTCTACCATTGAGCTAGAACCCTTTAAGAAGTTGTTATTTCTTGATAATGATGGTATTCAAATAAATTTTGCATCATTCAAGCATACAAAGTAATGATTATCAAGTTACTATAGATCCATAATAACGTACCCTGTACTAGTCCTTCAAGTCATTTATGCACTTAATAAATGCATTTGAAATACTTGAAGGACTATTAAGGTAAGCCATTATGTATCTATAGTAACTTGATAATCATTATATTGTATGTTAATTCATCACATTCTACACAAACAAATATTTTCAATGATAACCAAATCAAAGCATTAGTGTGTTCGACAATCCAGTCTCCCCCTTGAGTAAACCATTTAATTGCAATGTTATAGCTACTCTCCATGCAATGATCAAGTTTTTAAACTTCCAAGTTGTCCCCAACAATGTATTTCAACCAAAATCCAACATATACAAAAAATTTATAAGAATACTCATAGAAAATATTGGCATGCTTTTGTTATTTGAGTGCCACTCTAAGTAAGATTTCTTAAAATCAAATGATACTAACATAACTATTTTCAAATCCAGCATATATAACAAAAAAATGTAGAAGAAATACTTCAAAGAAGACCAGGGAAAGATATTGGAATGATTGTACTATTTCAGTGCCACTATAAGCAAGATTTCTTGCAATGAAAGGATATGAATAAGATTGATTTCATCTCACAACCAAAAACTTTTTCATAAGATCATAACCATCAATGTTATGAAGTTTTTGTGGGGAGTGATTTTCCCATATAAAGGGATTGATGTCACAATTATCTATAGCAAGAAAGGTAAGTACATCCAAGGTCAAGAGATTCTATGCCCAAAAATTTCTTGAATTAACCCCACAACCATTTCCCACCCAAAGTTATGTTGGAAAAGGAAATGCACCATTCACAAGGCAAACAAAGGATTGTATTTTATGCCTAAAACATTTTGCAATAATGTGTTGGTTGGTCGAAGCATTTCTTCAAAAACATTGACTGGTTGCATGGGAGGCTGCATTCTTAATCAATATAGGAAAAGTTTCTTCCTCTGTGAGATCACTTGATTGCTAGGTTGTATTGTAGGCGTTATGCGCTACGATTTCTCCCCATGAAATCAATTTCTTAATGGTTTACTTGCAGAAATTATGGCAATGATTTTACACCATGAAAATATCTTTCTCGTACAAGAAAACACACGGTCATTAATGCCCAAGAACAAAACATAAGAATGAATTTCTTCAAGCAAGAAAAGCCATGAACTTGGCATAATCCTGGCCTAATATGAAACCAAAACTTGTTATGAAACAATTTTCCAAAGTAATGCAACAACAATTATCATATTCTTTTGTACAAATCAAATCAAATTTTCAAAGTGGTACAACAAACACTTAACATGTGCCATTACCAATTGGTTTACTAATTAGAAGTCCTTCTTCATATACCTTCCTCCTGAAACCATAAACACTTGCAAAAGTAATGTGTTACAGAAAAGAACTCATTACTTACCATCATACAAACATAAAAGCCAACAGTAGTGAAGTAGAAGGACAACATTCTGAAAAAGCCAAGGAGTTGTCCAAATCTATACATATCTCTGCTGAGAACCTGTTCTCCATTTCCACCGGGCTACTTTACCCTCAAATAAATCAATTTAGTTTAGTCCGACATCTCATCCCTTTCCAACTTGATGCAATGTCAAATTTATAGGTTCATTCTTAACAAAGGAAAGTGTGCATCAATGGAAAGGAAAACAATAAAATATTACAGATAAACAACTACCTAAATGTATTCATGATGAGTGATGTTTCCCTATCGTAAAGTTGAATTGAACCCTGCATATTGCATGATGTGTCAGTAACACATATTTAATAGGCATATTTTTGCTAGACTACCTATTTTGCATTTATGCATTTTCTTGCAAACTCTGATACAACATTTTTCTAGCATCAGTGTATTTCCTCCAATCCTTGGCAAAATATGTCCAGCAAGAACTCACATCATCCTTGTTGGTCATCTCTGGCAAGAACCTTCACAGCCACTTTTGTCCCATCTTCCAAAACACGACGATAAACACGTCCAAATCCCCCCTCTGCAAGTATGTTTTGAGAGTTGAATCTATTTGTAGCCCTTTCAAGCTCTGTTGTTGTGATTGCTTTAGCAGATCCTGTATAGGGGGCCATGCTGGAAGCAAATGACATTGACGTTGAGCTTTCAATGCTGCCCGATAGGATAGAACCACCACATCCTCCTTCCTACAAGCATAAAGAAAAAAATCATAAGAAACATGTGACCCCACATATAAATACAATTGTTGACAAAAAAATCATAAGAAACATGTGATCCCACATATAAAGACAATAGCTGCTGACATATTATTTTAATGACTCTCAGACAATGTTCCACCAAGTTTTCAGGACGCAGGGACATGGGAGCGGGGAAACGCAAGAGTGGCCTATATAGAATTTTCTCTCAAATTTTAGGAAACATCAAAGGGGATGTCGGGGTCTTCAACATAGGGGACCCCACCAGAAATACTACCAAATTTATATTAGAATACATAAAAATTGAAAGTTGGAGCATAAGTCATGAAAGTCTTTAATTTTATAATATAAAGATTATTACAATTTTACCACATACATCAAATGAAATCAAATGAAATACAACCATACAAGAGCTATAAGCCTATAACTAATATAAAAAAATCATAAATGCAACAATATTGAAGAAAAAATGAAATTGAGGAGAGAGAGAAGGGAAATGGTCTTAGGTGTGGCCCTTTATCATTTTTTTTTATTTTTTTTTATTTGGGTCAAAAACAGTCAAAGGAAACATGGGGACGCCATTTATAAGAGGGAAACGTTTCATTTTTCCAAGAAATGTCCTCTTTTGTGTTTCCTTGAGTTTCCTTCAAATGGGAACGTTGTGGGGTGTTTCCAATGAAGTTTCCAAGTTTCAAGGATGTGTGGGGGCATCAAAGCGCATTTCCTACCCTTGGGGACGTGTCCCCATGTAACATTGCTCTCATAATCTAAGATTGATGAAAAGCCTTATATTCCCTTTCAGCAACAACTGAGCAGTGAGAACAAAGTTTGGTCGAAAATATACCTAATATTTTCATGACAAATGATCCAAGGGTGGGCTTGACCACAACTGAGGTTCTTGCTCCTGTTCTTGCATTTCAGAAGAGTTATCCAAACTGCTCCAACACAGATAACTGCACCAATAGCTTATGAAAAGGCAACAACAACAATTATCCCAGCTCTGATTTTCTTGCTTTGTTTATTGATATCTACTCCAAGAGGATCATGTTTGTTAGGGCCATTGCTATTTATAGGCTCACCATTGATATTTGCATTTGAAAATGCAGAAGGCGATGGTGGGGGAAGCCCTAAAAATCAAAATAGATATAAATAATAATCCCAACATAAAGACTATATGCATTGATATGAGAATAAAATTTCCAACAGTTAACATAATATTGCCAAATTATGGAAAAGTGTTATGTACCTGGGTAAGAGACAAGGATTACCCAATAGTCGCCAAAAAGGGTCCCGTTAATGATAACCTTATTTCGCCAAAATCTCTCAAAAATCAAGAATGCAATTGTATTGTCAAATTTTTCTCTGAGCGGTACCAAATCAAGAATCACAATTCTCTTTTCCTGATCTTGGGTATCTGCATTTGCTCCCATTATCCTCACTTGTCTTTGTTTCAAAAAAATTCTTGCTGCTATCTCTGCAGCCAACTCTGAAACCAATGGGAAAAAAGCATAAAGTGCCACCCCAAGCTCAAGCTCCACTTGCATTGGAATTACATAGCCACATGGTGCACCAGGGGGAGTAGAAGTCAATGGTTGAGTGCAAGATATTGAGCCACAATCTGTACAAAGAATGCATCAAGTTAGTCACACATAATGTATCTTGATTCTTTATACATAGGAATAAGGGGAAATCTAATTAGACTGATCTTATATGCATGGAGTAAATTTATTTGCAAATTTAAAATGATGACAATTATAGAGAAATTCAACTCGTAATAATAGAATGAAAGTTCAAAGAAAAAAAATATATATTTTGTACTTTCCATACCTTAAGAAGGTGGAGGGGGAGAAAATACCAAAGGCGGTGGCACCAAAGGTATCCTCTCTTCCATCTGAAGTGATTCAGATGAGGCAATGTTTGCAGGAGAAGTAGAGGGTCCTAACAATGCAATAAACATACTATGCTTAGTAAATTTTACTACTATTATACTCAAAGATTTGATAAAAGAAAGGAAGTATACCTTTCACATGTTGATGATTTGGAGGGGAAGGAAACATGATTGAAGGTGAGACTGCTGGAGGACTCAAGTTTCCTAAGGGTAATACAAGGGGATAGTTGGGAGTCAATGCTACTTGGCTTCCAAAAAGTTTCCATAATCAACATAAATTTTCACAAAAGAGATTGCATATTTTAAATCTAAATATTTATGTTGATTCTTCTTTAGTTATAATGACATAAACCATAAAAACCTCATAAAGGTACAGACCATTATTAATCGGTCCACTATATCTTGTCTCATTTCTGCAAAGATCGGGACAACTTGTATAGTAGTTAAGTAAGATGGTTGTATGTACATTGGGATCTGCACAAAATTGGTAAGCATGAATTCAAAAGAAGACAGAAGAATCTATTAAACGCTACAATAATGCAAGGATGGGAGCTTTTAATGGAATAATATAATTAACACACCTTGGATTCAAGCCAGTGTGTTGCAAAAAATGTCCCTTTTTCCACTCTACTGAGTGGGGGATTGTGAACTTTCCCCTTCCATAAATTCATCTGTTGGCTTTGGATACAAGGAAAGTGCCATATTTATTAAAGGGATAATATTTACATTCCAATCATCGTGAATATTTTTTGGGAGGAAATTTAGAACACGGAATTTCAAGGAATTTGATAATTAGCTAAGTTTCTTAACCATTGTTATCAATGGCCTCTTTTCATTACTTAATAGCTCAACCAGTGTGCAATCTTGCATAGTATTGTCTTTATTCTGAATGTCATGTCACATTAAGTATTTGATAGTAAAGCACAATAGACAATCGTCAACACATAAGAACATAGGAAATAGCTACTAAGTTGTAACTCTATAAAGTCTAATTGAGATTAACTCGTTGGATCGCTAAAAGCTGGAGAAACAATGGAGAGCATTCCATATCATAATTCTAAGTTGGATTATTTATGTTTCATTAATAGTTTATACTTCACTTAAGAAACTAATAAAACAAAATTCATGAACCTAAAATTACACCAATGCACCAAAATAATTTTTAAAAGACTCAAGCGGGAAAATGCTTACTTCAAAGTTCTTCATAGAAAAATGCATGCTACATTTACATGTTGAGATAAAACAACAAGTAGCATAATTAGAAACTACATAGATTGGAATGTATGTTCCTCTGCATAGAAACGATTTTCATTAACTGCCAATCAATGAAGGGGTAAGTTAAAATGCCAGCAAGTACATCTGAAAATGCTAATCATTACAATATGGGATTCAGCTAAGAAACCATATGTGTCGTCTTCATCCAAAGGCATCAAACACATTAATCCTCCAGCCATCAGTCTTCCAGCCTTGAATTAATCAACCATTTCATTGAATATAACAAAGTAGAAATGTCAAAACAATCTGTTAACAGAAAAAATTGCAAGTGTTAGATGAGATACACAACTAAATTGAGAAACCATCAAATATCAATTGAAGGCTCACCTGACTTCAAAATTCTGGATCATTTTGAAAAGATCTGAAAATGTATCAATCAATTGACATCTTGCAATCATTTCACTTCAACTTCACTTGACAAATCAGTGCATCCTACATAACTAGCAGTAATCTTGGAAATGCTGAGAAACACCTTCCAAATACCTGTCTCTACACTAGTTCTCTAGGAAGATGAGACCATCCACATAAGCCAATCAAAATGACCATGACTTCCTTTATAATGATGGCATATAAGGCTGCGGCATTAATATTCTAAACATGTAATCACATATCTCTGGTAGTAAGCGTTCTACAAGGGAAGGGTAGCTGCCTAGAAAATTGATTATTAAAATTTAGATAGATCCTGAAAACTACCTGGATCTCATTGTAACTTTTCAGTTATGTAGAAGTTTCCTTACCTAGACATGTTAAACATATGTTCATGGTGCTCCAAAAAGTACAGAACACATATATGACCCAAATAAGTTGCATGATAGGACTCAGCAAGATCGTATATATTTGCAAAACTATTCAAAGTAAGGTCCTAAATAGAAAACACAAATCTCAGTGCCGAGGTTGGTTAATATCATAACAAAAAGGAGAAGCCACAACGAAACAAAGGAATACTTGTGCAATATAATATTCACACAAATGTTTGAGGCCTTCTAAAAGATATTGATCGGCAACTCTCAGAAGATCTTGTGCAATATCTATTGTCATTTCTACTATACCAGTGTATATAAATATGACACTAGTACCCCATCAGAATAGTCAAACATTCTTGGATAAAACATATTTGAGTTCTAACATGTCAAAGTTTTTTTCATATTCATCTTGAACTCTTTATAACAGGAATGAATCCTTCGTTATTGCCATAAGAAACACATAGAAGAAACATTAAGAATTACCTCCTCATTAATTCAAATACTACCCAGGTTATATTTGGAATTTCAATATCCTTTGCCTCTTTTTCCCATTGAAGATTCACAAATTTAACCCCAAACAATTTCTAGTTATTGTTTGAAGTCGAAGTGCACTTAACATGTTTGATAATATCAAATTCTAGGGTAAACAATGCAGTCTACAACAACTACAAATGATATCACTTAAATTTTATAGGAATTAGAAAATGAGAGACAATCCATATTTAAGATAACCACTTGTATCCCATGCCAAAACAAAATGACACTCATACCCGGTAGCCACCATCAAACATGGCATGAAATGCATCTGAAGATTCCACAAGTGCAATCCTATGTGCATAAAATCACCTACCTGCATATAAGCACCATATTGTTTGCATTTGTTACAGTAAAAACAACATTCTATAATAACTCATTCAACATTTTTGGAAAGATTTATCTTAACTTTTCCATAGAAACCAATTCAACCTACTTTGAGTAGCTATCCCCTTTCAAAGATCTAATGGTATGCCATTTACAATAAAATTATTAAATGTGTTATTGCATAATGTCACTCACCTTCCACTAAAATGGTAAAATCCGATAAAGTGTGACCGTTGACATACTACTCTCCCAAATATTCTTGCAAAGTTTTTTAAATATGAACAACAAACACATATTAAAAGAAATTCATTCCAAAACTAAATTGATCATCTTGTTTATTAGAGCAGAAATACATTAATAATAAATGTATATCAAGTTCAGAGAAATCATACAAATCTTCATATCATATCATGTTCCCAAAATTCATCCAACATAAATCTTCTAAGAAAACACATTTCATATACTAACTTAAACATCATCAAACTGTTGGAATTTGTGCATCTCCTCATTCGCCTGGTCTGAAAGAAGTTGAGGTCGAAAGGTGGGCTAGGAAAGTAGGGGGAAATGACCCAAATAAATCCTATCACTTTGTAACAATAGAAATGGGGGGAGCCCCTATTCCATTCTTAATAATAAGAGAAAATGATGTTGTTGTGTTTTCAGGTTTAGAATCAAATACTGAAAAATATAATTATGAAAGTCAACATATCGGGGAAGGAAATATCTACCAGTTCAGACTTGCAAGAAAAGAACCAGTAAAGACAGGTAAGAAAAGACCTATTTGTACGTATCTTCCAACCAAGCCAATATCTTCCCACACGAGAAAGACCTATTTAAGTATGTCTCATTATCACTAGTTTAAAGAGCTATACTCCACTAGGAAGATGAGCCGAACCTTTCACAACCAATCAATATGAATTTGAGAAATTTTTATTCACTGATCTATAAAGAAACCCTCATTTCGATATGAATTTAGAGATGAAGAATAACTATACCAGCAATCAGGGCATGCAGTTCTTGGCAATGCTTTAGATCCCAAGACCCATTTCATATTCATTCGAGATGCATTTGGAGATGAAGACAGGGTAAAAGGAGTCATTTTAGCTAGACCTAAATGAATGAAGGGCTAAGACCTGGATAGAACAACCCCTCTCCCTGCTGGCTGGATGGAAAACCCTCATACAACTGGTATACCACCCAAACAATTTATAAACAGGACCTATAAACAATTATTTAAAGTGAAGCACAAGAAGCACACATTTACCCTCATGTACCTGACAAAATGGGATTAAATGTGATTATGTGGTTAGTTCAATTCGGTACAAATGAGATCGCTTACTGACCAGAAAGAAACATCCAAATCGAAACTACCATGTCGATCAGTGTTCAAAATAGATCAAGGTTACAGGATTTCGACTGACTAACAGAGATAATCCCATTTGAGGCCCCATTTATGCTCCAACTCTCGTTTCATTATCGATATGCTCACCCATTTAAGGATTTCTATTTGCGACCCACTCAGGCCATTCCTTACTCTTGGTTTTGGCTTACTCGACCTATTTTTATCATAGGGTTGAGGGAACATATTTAGAAGAATATTCACCGGCAAACTATCCAATATTTTGTCCCTCCTCATCTCACCCGATTTACATGAATACCTCATTGCTTTTGCAAGCGATGTAGCCACCTCTTTCATGACCTACACTAACTTAACAGGATTCTCCAATCCAGAAAAAAGAAGGAAATACGTACGCACCAACCTTCACACACACCAGGACAATGCTAGCAATAAGAAAATGATTAGGTTTGATTGCTATCAACAACATTTTGCCAAACAATTCCAATGCTTATTCTATAAGCCCTTGCTTGGAATAATCTACAATCATCACCGTCCAGGAGGCCACACCCTTCTAATCAAAGAATCTACGAGGATAAGACACAAATTAAGACTTGGAATAAATATTCATCAGAACATTTTCTAGTATTCAACCTGGATGAATGAAAAAAATATATGATTCAGCCGTGTGGTCACTTTGTCCACTAATGTGTTGATATTGGCCTATGTAACTGTTTCTCCTCCAACGCTGATAATTATGCATTTTCTTTATGCAACAATTGTGTTCCTCTGCACAAATTTCCCTTTCTAGGTTGTGCCTCTATTCCCTGTGTTGATCCTCCAATGAATGCAATCCTTGTGTTAGTGCTCGTTGGTTGGTCGCTAGGGTTTTTTCCTTTGTTATTTTTTAATGTAGGGAAAGTAGCAACAACAACCTCATATGTGGCTTCAGGACATAAATACTCTCACTCTCCCTCCCATGGACTTCGGTGGCAAGTTTGTCCTAGATTTTTCCCTAACAACACCACTCTTACCATGTGGCCCTGTTAATTTCCCCCCAATGCACCTATAATTACTTCCCTTTTTCTTGGTTTTCTCCTTGTAAATATAGGACATATTTTTGCCAAGATACCAGTCCACTTCCTCTAGTGCATTGACTCCTTTGATTTGAATCAAAGAAGTGTTTGGGTATTGATTTGATTTCAACCTTTTGTATCCAACGATGATCCCTCGAACATACCACTTGATACTCTTTCCTTGGCGTCCCTTCACCATCTTCACTCCACATAATCGCTTCTACAAACAGACACTCAAAACCCTACTGAAACAACTTTATGTATATTTATTTAAATTGTAATGCGAATGGGTATTGGAAAAGGGGGAATCTTGGGGAAGGATTAAGGGAATTTAAGGGTTTTATTTTTAAATAATCGTAAAATCTTAAAGGAGGGGATAGAAAAATGGTAGGTCATAAAGAAAGTTTTAAGAGGCCTTTTAAGAATAAAAAATGTATTTGAATGTATAGGGAGGAGATGTTAAAAATATATCTTTTTCTTTTTTTGGGGGGGTGATAGCTTTGGGAAGGGGGTTAAAATGAGAAAATGGGTAAAGGATAGGGCTTGGAAAAAACCAAAATGAAGGGTTTAAGATAACCTAGAAGAAGCGATGCTTTTATGGGTCTTTTCCTTTTTTTAAACAAAAAAGGATATTGGGTTTTTTTGCAAAGAGCTACTTATGGAGAACATTTACAAATTTGTGGATATATGCATTATGAGAAAAACAAAAAAGGACGTGACCAACAAATTTAGTTGGAGGATGCAAAATTTATAAATTTCAACTAACAAGATGCAATATATTTTAACTTGCCAAAACTTTGATTGGCCATCGAAAGGGTCAAATAGTCTCAAAATTTGGAAAATGAAATATGGAGATGATCAAAGCAATATGGATTCAACATTTCCTGAAACATTTAACAAAGCTATCCAAATCCCTAAGTCCAGGTGAGTGAACCAAGCCATGATTTTATGCAAGGGTTATGAAGAGACCACTCTGGCAACACTACGAATGGGAATAAGAACTAAAACATATGAATGCAACACAATACTAATGGGTTGAGGTCCGAAGAGAAGATCAAGAAACAAAGTTGCTTTCCATTGACATTTGTTAAATTGTTTCACGATAGAATGGCATTACACTACCTTCACTTTAGTGTTTTCAAAAAAACCTACCTACCTACCTACGCTTCAGTATTATAACCAATATTATTAAGGAAATGTTAAAAATTTGCAGTAAACCAAGAAACTTACATGTGGATTTAACCTACCTACCTAAGCTTCGGTATTATAACCAATATTATCAGGAAAAAGTTAAAATTTCACAATAAACCAAGAAACTTACCTATGATTTTAACCTACCTACCAAAGCTTCAGTATTGTAACCAATCTTATCAGGCAAAAGTTAAAAATTTAGAGTAAACCAAGAAACTTACGAGTGATTTTAACCTAGATACCTACACTTCAGTATTATAACCAATATTATCATGCAAAAGTTATCAATTCACAGTAAACCAAGAAACTTACCTACGATTTTGTAAGGGAAGAAGGTGATTTTGACTCAAGAGATGCAGAATTCATGGCCCGACTATTCAAGAGCCTCCAGGTTCTCTCCAATGTTGTTTTATCCATGGCAACGATGGCAATCAAATACCGAAATTATTAACCCCTAACCCCACAAATTCCACTTTGGATCCAGAATTGTTAACCTACACATGGTCGGAGATAGAAGGTAGACAACTTACAAAATTTACACTTCATTGTCAAAATTGCAATTTTCCATGACACAATTAAAAATGACTAACATAAATAACTAATTCATGTTCTTCTAGCTAGTCATTTTTATGTCGTGACTAAATTGGTCGTTTATGTTAGTCATTTTTAACTCTATCACTTATTATCTATTCATATTTGTTAACTAGTGACTAAATTAGTCGTTAATTTTAGTCGTTTATAGTTGGGTCAATCAAAATTGCTCATATTAGGTAGTAAATCACTTAAAAAATCTATGGTAACTATAATTTTTAGTCATGTAGTCACTAATTCCTCATTTTGTACTAGTGATGCTTTGCCCCAAAGAAAGTGTCTTTCTCTGTCGCAATGTCAAATGCCACCTTTTTCTTGCCAGCGAGCTGAACTTGCAGCTGTGGTCCATTGTCTCCACTTGTCGCACAAGCGCAAGTGACAATCCCAACGTTGACATCCTTCATTCACAGTTCGGCCTGAATTGTTGCAACAGTCGGTCCTTGATTTAGGTTCAATGGTGGGTTCTGATTCAATGGCTGATTCATCAACTGGTTCTGAGTCTAAGGCGGGTTCTGAATCTGAGTCTGTGGTGGGATCTGGTTTTGCATTATCGATTGGTTCTACACTTGGAACTTAGGCTGATTCTGATTCTGCAACTAGGGAATGTTTCCAGCCTACCATTTTGTAATCAACTGAGGGCATTTTTCAACATTATGATCATCGGCTGCACAGTATGTACACTGCGCATGAGGGCACTCCCTCTGATAGTGCCCGAATACTCCATAGGGTATAACACTGGATTGATTCGCGACCTCGTCCTCCTCCTTGACCGAAGCCTCCTCCTCAGCCTATGAATCCTCCTCATACTCCTCCTTGTTGAAACTACGGTTAAGCCATTTGCTACTGTGGTGGGTTTGGTTGCTGCTGGACATAGTGCGCAGCTTGAACATCTTGTGGTTGAGACTGAATGAGCGGTGCCTAATTATATTGTCGTTGCGATGTATACTACGGTTGTGCTACAATCTGTGGATAAGGTGCAAACTGTGGCTGCGCTATAAACTGTTACTGCGGTTGCGCAGGGATAAACTGCATCTGGGGTGGTGGTGTATACTGCACCTACACCGCTAGTTATACCACTTGTGGTTGCTCTTGCATTTCTCGGGGGTCCTCACCTTTCACAAAATATGAATCATACGTACTTTCTTGAAGAAAATCATAAGCTCAACAGTTTTTATCATCATGTCCTATTAACTGACAAAATGTACAGTACATAATTTCTACATTGGTAACCTTCTTCTGCATGTAATCATAGTTCTCGTGTCAATGCCCATAGACCTGACATATGTGACACAATGGTATACCACCATAGCTCAACGGGTTTGGGGCTCCTGACAACAAATAATTATGGAATGTCAAACATGTGTCCTTGGTATGTCTGTCTGCATGGCAATGGGTGCACCAAAGATTAGCACCATCTTCCTTGGCCTTTTTCATATCTTGTAGTTGGAGCATCAGATTGGCCAACTGTGCTTGAATCTAGTTCATTCCGACCGTGACTTCTCCTACTGGCGATGCCTCCAATTTCATCGCGGTCTCCAGATCCTCGCTCCTTGTCGCAATCTTTTACTGCATTAGTGGTTGTCTGATATGTGGGACAAGCATGACGATGAACCACTCCTTGTGCTGAACATTGCTCATCTGAAAACTGACCTGAGCCATCAATGTCTTAAACCGCTGATCAAAATCCCAAAACATCTCAATGGGGAATGGTTTGATCTCTTTCAATTCAGTAATGTACTGAGCCTCAGACTTCACCTTCTTGAATTCTTCAAATAACCCAGTTTGGATCTCATCCAATGTTTTTGTGGTACCTCCCTGAGGAACCTACGTGAATCTCATGAACCATTCTAGTGCATGACCCCTAAGAGTAGTTGCCAGCTGGCTTTTCTTGACATCATCATCTATGGTTTGTCGGGCAGTCCAGATCGCTTGACATAAGAATCGGTATTACTCTGAGTCGTTAGTGCCGTTTCCATGAAATATTGGTAGCTTCATTTTGTCACCCGCCATTCTGGGCCTTCTTCCTCATGTTGGTGCTTTATTGCTAGGCTATTGCTAACACGTAGGGCAAGTCGACACAGAATGCACGTTTCTTTCTTGTGGTGGAGTAGTGCATGGAGTTGTGGGCACATTACTACTGGGGTTTGATCCTGTTGTCCTTCTGGGCGTAACCTGGGCCTGGTCTTCCTTGTCGTCACAAAAAGGTTACTTTGTCCCGTGTGGTTTTTTCTCACATCATCACACTTCGATCGTAGCAGGAACTTCTCCCATCCTCTGCCTCTTCTCTCAAAACCTTGCTCCTCCCCTTATACAACCACTTGTTTCCTCGGTGACCATCACATTCTCACCAGAACTCATGCCCATCTACCCCTTACCTTTCCATGCGTCTCCCCCATTTCATCATGGTGCCTACATCCTCCACACACCAGAGTTCCATTATTCTTGGTCCATCTTCATAATACCTTTTTCATAGACCAACTGCTTCATTGACAGCTGCAGCGACAGCAAGAATCTTCCTCGTGGTCCACTAAAGAACTCCCTTTCTACTTCACTAAATGACTTATTGGTGTTGACTGCAAACTCGGTAATGTAGCCTTCCAGTATACTGTCCAACCACGCTTCAACAACCCATGATGCCTTATTATTTGTTTCTTGTAATTCCTGGATCAGCTCTGGGGTCCAAGATGTCGGCTCTCCTCATTGGAAGTTTGTTTTCTTAGAAGTTAAATTTTTCAGCCACTCATGCAAGAGGATAAGAAACTCACAAAAGAACCATTCATGAGGACCGTCGTGGATATATCTATCTAACCAATGGCCCATCAACAGATTCAGATTCTGATTCTCGGTTTCAGCAAATTATCACAACTTTAGATCAAACCACCCCTCGATCTATGGTTGAGTCATATGCCAAAACATATCCTCCTTTTAATCGCAACTCGGTCCTGGCAACAGAACCATTGGTTGACGAAACCCACCAACAAAGCCTCGTCCACAGGGGTTCTCACTCTGTCGACGCCCATCTAGTGTGATCTCCCTAAGCACCAGCCCAGATAGGTTTTACCCTGCTTAGCAACATCCGTAGAGCGAACAAAGTCTCACTTGAGATGTTTAAGGGAGAGCTGTCGGAACCGAGTTTCTGGTAGTGAGGACGGACGATATGGGGATCCAACAGGGAGACAACATAACTATTAGATCCAGAACTACAGTCAACATTAACTCATTTCCACAACTACAGAGTGCATCATACATTTGTCACAGTATCACTAGTGCAACAACATCATTTATAAAACATCTCAACTCATAATGCAACAAAAATGTAATAGACTTAAAATAGATCACATCAATATAGCGGAAAATGGAATAGACCATGGCGACATTATAACAGATCACAGCATCATGATAAAATAGATCGCAACATCATAACATATTAGATCACAACAAGAATAAAAGATAAGATTTGTTCAACAACTGTCATACCATATTAATCTTGCGCAAAGGATCCAAAACACACAATTCTTCTCCAAAACAGGAGGTTGAATACATCAAGAAAAACCTAGATAGATCGCAGATACAACAGGAAATTCTCTAAAACCACAAGCTGATTGCACTAGACCTCATGTGACAATCATGCTTCATACCATACCAATCCTCAAAACATCAGATGATGTCCATTTAATTGCAAAACTAGATCTACATATAGGCATGTGCCTTTACATCGAAGGTCCACTTCTAACTAACTCATAACCGCTAATGACCTATTGTGACAAAACTTGGTCAAACAATATATAAAATATTCAAAATAGTTATTCTTTCACCCATCGCGTTGATCTGGCCTTGCACGGTACCGCGTGAGCTTGCGCAGCTACCACAACGCTGTGCAACTCACTTACCAAAACCCCTGCCAACAAGTATTCTTGTCATGTACTACAATTGGGCTAATCCATTCTAATTCTTCGATAGGTTATATAACACCTACCGCTATCATTCAATCCAATTCAACTTTAACCTTTTCTTTGTATCTTGGATTTAATCTGTATGGTCGATGCTTAACCGGTTTTGCATCGAGCCTCAAAGGTATATTCATTTCATTGAGCTCACCGACTATTCCTTTCATTTTCAAAATTTTTGTAGGGAACAAATCCTAGAATTCATGCAACAAATCGGTGATCTTCCTCACAGTCTCATCGTCCCAATTATCTACAATATTGGCGAACTTTGGATTTTCAGGCGAGCCAATCTTTACTTTCTTAATCTTAAGTGGACTTAGGAATTGGTTGTTGGAAATGCCAAATCCTTCCACTACGTGCATACCTTCTGATTCAGGTATGGTTATATCAAGTAGATCATCATCATCAGGGTCTCCCATGACATTATAACAATCCATCCAATGGTGGACTGCCATGCTGCATTGATGGAAATTTGTGGCTAAGACAGGGAATTCCTCAAATATATTCTCCTTCATTATCTGCAGTGCAACATCAATTGTTGGACGATCACTGGAAAAATCAAATGCATGCATGAATCTTGTGGCTAACTCTTCCCTCTCAAAATTTCCTCTTCGCAGCTCCACTGATGTATACCAATTCCTTGGTACCATCTCCAATGTATGTATGAATCGATGGACCCATTCCTGTCACGGATAGTCTTACCATGTTGTGCGACAATGCTCAATATGTTCAATGGGATTTGTCAGTCCTATATAATTACGACATGTTTAACTGATCTCTTCTCCAAATATAATCTCCAGCAATCTTCTACAATGTGGCCATTCAGAGATAGATTGTTTATGTGTACCCCACCATCTGGTGGGCGTAGCTTTCGACACAAAGTCCAAGGTAGAAAACCGGTGCGATTCTGTAAATTTTGTTTCAAACTCCACCACAAACGATGCAAGGTTAGGTAAACCTTCATATGTAGGTAGCTCTCTTGCCTCGACTCCCTCTTGTCGTACAAATCATGTAATTCTTGCGCATATTCACATGGAAACTTCATGCAATAGGGTTTGCCAATTTTCTAATGCGTCGCCTAAATCAGATGTGAAAGAGCTAACACTCCTCCAACTCAGCTTTCCATCAGTTGTTGGGTTTATAGTCATCTCTTAAAGACATGACATTATATAGTTGATCCAGGTAATTCCCTTGGCCTTCACTATTCACTGGTTCAATATATCTATGCCCTTTAAGCGGAACAATTAGTGCGACCACTCTTATCTTAGAATCTTCAAATGACAAGATTATTTTCTTAAAATTAATTATGGTCTGATTATTTATCACCTAATCAATCCCCAAAAGCGCAGGATATGGGTTTGTATAATCGACAATGTCGATTACTTCAAAGTCTTTGTATGTCCTCAGACCTTCTACTTCAACAGGTACTTGAGTCAGTCGACCAATGGGCAAAACCTTCGACTGATTCACTAGACTTAGCTGAATGGGAGACCAATCCAGTCGCGACTTATTCATGCTTTCCCATGTCTGTCTTGTCAAGATATTGACATCAGAGCCTAGATCTAAAATGATATAGTACATATCATAATAACCTATCTACGCAGTCATTCAGAGCTCATGACCCGTTTTTAATTTTTTTTCGATACGGTTAACTCTCTCATCGAGTCGCAGGTCTTATGAAGTTTCTTCTATGCGTGTTGTTAATTCTGATACAACACCTCTATCATGGATTAATGCTAAACAACACCAGAGTAATTGTTCAAATCTTTCCAGGATCTCCTTTACTTGTTTAGATGTCGACGTTTGAGTGGTATCAACAAATTCAGGTTAGACATCCAGGAATACTTTTTTTTCCTTCTACACATCCAATGGTGCTTTATTTTGCACCACAGGTCACACCTGCAGTTGTCTGTGCTGTATATTTTGATTTGCTCCTATTGCAACATCTCCTCTTGTAACAACAGTAATATTTGGTTGTCTTGGCTCAGCATAAATCATATGAATGTTCTGGTTGGGGTTCGGGTTCTGATTCTACGCATGGTTGGGATTTCCCACAGTCAATCCTACCATTTTGCGATCAATTGTGGACATTGTTCGACAGTGTGGTAAAATGATTTACAGTATGTACATGTCTTCGCAGGACTTTGGCAATTTTAGGAAAAGTGTCCTGGTTGTCTAGAGTTATAACATATGACTTGGCCTCTTCCTCAACTAAATCTTTCACCTCCTTATTGTTGTCCTCGACATCGAAAATTTCCACCACCCCTTGGATGAGGGTATTGTTGTTGTGGCGAAGACTGATTCTGCTGGTATTGTGGCTGAGGATATTATGGTTGTTGAAATTGTACTGGTGGATATTGAGCAGGTTGATACTGAGGTTGCACTTGTTCAACTTACATCTGCTCACCATTCTTCATCAAGTAGGTATCCACCGTATTTTCTTGCAGTAGCTGAAGTGCTCTGCAATATTTATCATCGTGTCCTACTGATTTACAAAATTTTCAGTACATACTAGCTGGTGTACTTACAATCTTCTGTAGATACAAACATTCTTTTGACTTATGGCTTCTAGTTTGACATATTCTGCACCAAGGCAACTCTTTGGTGTTTATCGAGTTCGACACTCTTGTTGCGACATAGTTCATCATCGTTGGAAAATTATCTTTATGGTGTCCATTTGTTCTACATATTGTACACCACAATTCTTCTTGCACTTCCTTGGTGTCCCGAAGTTGGGTTGTAAGATTGGGCAACTGTGACTGAATATGCATCATTCTTGCGCCAGTTTCTCCTATCGGTGAGGATTCTAGCTTCATTGTTGTTTCCAAAGCTTGTGTTTGTGACACAATATTCTGTTGCATCAATGGGATCTGGATGTGCGGCAATAAGGTGACAATGAACCATTCCTTGTGATGCACATTAGACATCTAGAAGCTCAATTTGGCCATTAATATCTTGAATCTCTGGCCAAAGTACCAAACAGACTCTGTAGGTAGCTACTTAATTTCTTTAATCTCTATAATGCACTATGACTCATACTTCAACTTTCTAAACTCATCTATCATTCCAACCCAAAACTGGTCGAGCATTTTCTGCACAACTCCTGCTAACACTATAGAAATTTTCATGTACCAGTATAGCGCATGACCTCGCAGAGTCGTGATCATCTGTGTTTTCTTTATGTTCTCATATTGGACTTGTCTCACAGTCCATACAACTTCACAAAGAAACCAATGTTGCTCTGGGTCTTCCAACCCATTTCCATTGAATATTGGCAACTTAATGCGGTCCCAACCATTGTATTAGCTACTGGTACGTTTGAACAAATTTTTTGGATAGTCGGACTCCCTTATCCATTATTTACAATGTTAGTACTACTTGTATTTACAAATCCACTTGGTGATGTCTCTAGATCTTACCTCTGGCTATGTGTGCAGTGTTGTAGGTGTGTTGTATCCGCGTTCTGGATATGGAGCTTGAGTTGATTCTTCTGATTCTTCTTCTCCTTTAGATATCGACTGATAAATACCCTTCGTCCAAGCATGACACAAACTTGTAGCAACTCCCTCTTCTTGTTGTATTCTTTCTTCGCTTTCTCTACCGAAACCTTCTTCCACTTCTTCAACAACCAGCCTATAGGTCAGTTCCACTATCTCTAAGGAACATCTCAACTCAGTTGACATCATTTTTCACATAGTTCTGTTGTGACATACCCACCTTTCTTTGCACATTTTTTGACTGTCACATTTGTAAGATTATATTTCGCATACAAGCATTTTTATCCACATCTTCAAAGACGACAAATATATTCCGTGGGGTCCTTGGAAACAATTTCACTTCGCCTCACTATATGAGGTTATTGTGTCAATAACAAACTTAATAATATATCCCTCCAAAATATTGTCTGCCCAAAATTCTATAGCCCTTGACATAGGGTTGCTCACACTTTTCAGTGATTGAATCAACCAAGGATTCCACTCCGTCAATTCTCCTCCTTGGAAGTTTCTTTGTTGGGTTTCCAACTTAGACAACCATTCGTGCAACACAATGGGAAACTTAGAAAATAAAATCGTGTGAATATCCATGTAAACGTATTGACCCAACCACTTTGATGGGTTCCATTGATATCCTTTAATATCTTCTCGTGCAAACTCTAACGCTTTGAAATCCACCCAATCTTGGATTTCAGGCTTCGTCGGCTGCCACAACATATCCCTCGCCAAAATTATTTGGTCCCGCAAACAGAACCATTTGTTGTATTTTTGGCTTCCCTTCAGCATAAGTTCAGTCAATTATGCTTAGCACAACAAAGCCAAAGATATCGGTCCGATAGAGTAAATCCTAGTTGACAACACCTGTGACGAAGATGCAGTCTCACCCAATATATATATATATATATGGGTAACTGCCAAAACCAGGTTTCTGTAGTTGGGTGGGGGATTTCCTGTCCCTTGGTGACACGCCAAGGCGCTCGACGAAGGCTGATGGGTGGGGTTTTTGACACTTATTCTACACAACCAAGCTGTGGGATGATTCCTCCTTGTGCAAGTATTATATCACAACTCAATGCAACATAAGAACATTCACACATTCAGAGTAACAGTGCAACCAACATCAATATACTCTTTATAAGAAAATACATAGACATTCACTCACAACAACATATATACATGTATCTTAAGCACATTCATCCTTCATACATTCGACATAGTAGTTAAGGTGAAAACCCATCTAGGAAAAAACCACAAAGGTGCTCTTCATTTGGCATGAGAAATGTATGCACCTTCTATATGCACACTAAGCTACAGACACTGTTCTAGATCTTATTCTTTAACTACACAAACTCTTTCTTCCTCTCATGCTCTCTAATATTCTCTTCTATTTCTCCCTACTTCACTTTACTAACGATATGCACACAACTTGGATCGACTCAACTTCTCCTACACTTTTGTGCACTCAGTTGCATATTCTTAAACTCAAAGCACTTAGCAAAACTAATAGACAACAAATAAGGAGAAACTAACAATAGATAAGCTAATAAGAGTCTAACCTGCATATAACTTGGGTTCCTCCTTTTATAGACTCTTTACAGACTCTTTTCTTGTCGCTTTCTCAGCCAACTTCCTATACTTAGCCAACAGGTTGTTTTTCCTATTATAGTGACACCTGACAATAGGAAATAATGGCATGACTTACAAATATTCCTTCATACGTGTGACTTTCGCTGGATCTAGCCGACCTCGTACCCACGATATTTATGGCCTGTCACTTTCTGACTGTTATGCCGTACTGTTGTTTTCCAACCGTTATACCAACTGCACGCCTTCTGGTATTGTTATTCCATCGCACCTTTCCTTGTCGCATTCTTTCCTTCTGACACGCATCCTCTTCCGTCAAACCTCTTCTTCCGTCATGAATCTCGTGGTTTGTCGCACCTCATTCTCTCTTCCTTTGTTCTGGCGTTGCCTCTCTCGCAACTACTTTCTCTTCTTCTACCTTAGCTCTTTTCCATACTTAACCATAATTCTAAGTGAATTCTGCTTTCTTTTCCCTAGGTCCAACAACGCATATGAGGATAATGAGACTAATAATGACAAAAGAATAGTCCGGAGTGATAAGGATACTTGGGACTATACACTAGGTGGTCAACTGACAATGGTCTAAACACTAGAAAAACAAATAAATGATTAAGGCTAATGTTTAAATGGATTGAATATTCCAACATTTTGTTCACCGACATAGATCCTTCTTAAACCCAAATCTACAAAGCATCGAGAGGGATCCAATTTCTTGAGATGTAAATTTTTTTTCTTAAATTTTTGAATGTTCAAAGAAAATTACACTTCAATAATTTTGATCCCTTTGGTGTTTAGCAAATGCATGTTTAACATGGATTTTTTAATTACTTTTCATTTGGTTTTAATATTGGTTTTTTATTATTTAATTTGATTATTATTTGATAAATTAATCCGACATGCTTTTCTTTATATTCTTTTTTTCCCCTTTTAGACGACATGTTGGTGTAGTGTTACGTTACATTTATGACATTTCCCCCATACTGGGATGTAGAGCACCTCTCTACTCTCAGTGCAATGATGATGATGGTGGTGACGATGGCTGCGATGGTGTTTAACGTCCACTTAGACCAAATTTTGGTCTATTGAACCTTAAGAAAACTAAGTAAGGAACTACTTGGTTTGCTTTAGAGTTTTATTTCTATGCTAAAAAAGCTTGGAGAGGAGCGTTCCTAAATTACTATTTGATGAGATAAAACGTTGGGCAGGTTCGTATTGTAAATTTTTTTTTGAACCTAATATCTTATGCGGGTGTACGTGGGGAATCTAAGAGAAAGTGTTCTTCATCCTCAACATTCATAGTCTCATAAAGATGACAGATCCTTTTATCCCACAAAGCTTTAGGAAATGTCCAATGCCCTGTTTCACTATGTAGCTTGTGAGAGTTCGCTCTTATTTTAGTTATGCGGATCTTCTTCTTTATGCTAGTTAAAACATATAGATAATTTTGATCTTCAAGATTAGGGTTAATGACCTCCTTGTAATATCTTAATTTTCTTTTATCCTCTAAATGTTAAACACACCACAACTTCTCTTTGAACTTCGAAGTAATAATTCTTTTAATATCATCTATATTTTGCAAAGTGACAGTTTCGTGAATCCCCCACATCTTTAACCAAGTCATTGCATCTTTATTCCAACCTTACTTGAGTTTTAGGTGGTTTTGACTAGAATTTAAAGCAAATTTTGAAAGTTTTTGGTCTCCCAAGTTATTTAATTTTTTCTTGTGCATTGGGTACCTGGTCCTGGCTATGCTCTTAATGGGGGAAATACCCACTCCAATTAGGAGAATATGATATGGCATATTGCTTTTAATTTTAATATTGTAAGTTATAAAATGCTTATGGATTTGCTTAGTCATTCTCCAAGATTCTCTAGAGAGGTTGTAGCCCCGAACTTCACACCCATACTTGAGAACGAGACTGATGAAAGTTTCAAAGAGGAATTTCTTCTTATGCCACATCACAAGGTTTGCTGACTTACAATGATTTTCAAGATCAAAATAATCTTTCCACCCTTATTTGATCATTTTCTCGATGTTATAGTTCCAATTAAGCTTCCAATGGATATTAATCCCAAGATATTGTAGGAAGTCACTTCCTCCAAGTTTGTATTACCATATAAAAATTAGCGTAAGTGACCTTATTAGATTTTATCAACATAAATTTGGTTTATAAGTATTGATGGTCATGCCCATACCAAAGTAGAAACCCTTAAGAATTCTTAATGGCTTATCAAGATCATAGGGACATCTTATTAGAAGAACAATATCATCAACATAAATAAGCTAATGTAGTGCTAATGCAGCCTGCTTCTATCAAGCAACCTTTTAACTTATTAATGCATATACCAAAAAGGGTATGGGAGAGGGGGAACCTTGCTTAACTCTTATATTACAATTGATATCTTATGACCAACCCTCTGTGTTCTTAAACTTAGTAGTGACATTCTCTTACAACCTTATTGCAATGACTCTCAACTTGAAAGGAACCTTTAACTCTTATAATGTTTTCCACAAGTTATTTATAGGAATTATATCAAAAGATTTCCTAAAGTCCACAAAGCAACAATGGAGATTGAACTTATTATTACTACAGTCCTTTGTAATGATCTTGAGAGTAATGAGGTGATCTATGGTGGAAAGATACCTTCTAAAACCAACTTTCCTTTTAGCCCTTTTACCCTATATTTCTAGCCATATGCTGATCTTATTTTCCAAAATAATACCATATATCTTGGCTAAGAGAGGGCTAATCATAATGGTCCTATATTTAGAGGGGTTATTTTTATCGTCACTTTTTAAAAATGGGTACAATAAGTCTTTGAGTCCTTTGAGTCCAAGATTTAGGGAGCTTTGCTTAACTACTAGATTGAAGAGCTTGTGGATGTGAGGTATGAGGTTTAACCCCCCAATTTTCAAGATTTTAGCTTGGTAGCCTTTGATGTCCTTAGCTTTGCCATTCACGAGGCACTTAATCCCAAAATCTATATCTTCCAAAGAAAAAACTTCATCTTCGATAAAAAGGGGTTGAATGTTGTCCACACTATCATTTGATTCATAAAGCTTCTTTAGATAGGAATTCCATTCCTTCAATACAACCATATTATTCTCTTTAGTTTTGTGAGTTTGAATTTGTCTCTAGAATTTCTTAGGATCCATTTTAGAGAGGTGTAAAAGCTTCTCCTGCTTATTATTATTTATATAGGTCTTTTCTTCTTCTTTTTAATGAGGGATCTGTACATATTTATCTCATCAACTTTTAGGGACTCATCAATATCTTCTTTGACTTCCCTTCTTGTGATTTTACACTCTTTGTCATATCAAGGGTTAGTTATTCTATTTCTATTTTTATACGACACTTCAATAGAGAACTTGTTAATAGGAAAGGAGAGGGTTGTAGACAAATTATGATAAAGATCTTTTATATTGCCCCCACTAGATAGAGGAAACATATTATTATTTAAATAATTTCAAAAAAGAATTATGCTTTACTTTTGTTGAAGATTAAGTACTTTTGACTCTGAGAATTTGTTTCTATGTGAATACTATGCATAATAAAGTCAAGAGTTACAATTAAAGGTCTATGATATAAAATGAAGAATGAAAAAAAGAACCAAATTTACAATGAATTGTGAATAAATTGTTGATTATAAATCCTCATAAACCCAAGTAAATTTTCCTGATTCTTTTTTTTCTGTCCCCCGCCACTAATAGGATTTAGATAAAGATCAGAGAGTAAATTGAATAATTCCCGATCTGGAATCTCTTTTGGGACAATACCTTCTGGTTGGGATAATATTTGATCTGCTATGTCTAGATAATATTTACACACATAGTTAAGGGATGGTTTAGATCCAACCATTTCAAATAAAGTTTTACCCTTGACTCTGGAAACTCGGATATCCTTAATAATAGGTCAAGTTATTCAACTAAAATTAAGCCATTTCATAAAACGATTGCAAATCATTAAATTTTGAACACAACATGCTCACTAAATTAATAAATTAATAAACTGAATTAACATATAACCTTTTTTTATAGATATTTTAAAATATATTAAACATAAATTTAAAATTTCAATATTAAAATAAACAATAATATTCTTTATATAAAAAAATCCATCTTTAACTAACCAAAATGTCAAAAAGATCCATCTTTAACTAACCAAAATGCCAAAAGATATCCATCTTTTAACTAACCAAAATGCCAAAAGATATCCATCTTTTAACCATTTTTGTAGTTCTTTTCATCTTCCCAAGTTAAGAGTAACTTAATACATTTTTCTTCTTCCCAAATTCAATTCATGGAGTCATGTAATTCATCTATGGAAGTTGATGTGCCTCCCATGTAATAGGTTTGTATTTGATCCTTTCACCTCAAGACGGATTGAGTACAGAACGTACTTCTTTGTCATTAGGAGTATGATGTGGACGACGCTTGGACGCTTAGCTCGAAGATTTTGGTGAGTGTGTAAGCCTTAATGGCAATTAGTTGGGGCTTTACAGAATGTACTTCTTTTAATGTATGATTAGGTGGGTACATTAACAAGCTCGTCCTGCCAAGATTGAGTGATCTGATCGTTAAACCTGTTTGCCGACACGTAGATTTTGTTGTGATACATTATGTCGCTACGATTGACGAAGAGATTAGCTCGTACGCCGCCAGGTGTAATGTTGGTAAAGGTGATGAACATAGGGTTTCTGTGATTCATTTTGCTGAGAATAGTGAGCTGGGGGACATGGGAGCTCCACTGTTGCGAGCGGAGGAAGATGGTGTTAACCCTGTGCATACCTGCTTGGCTAGTGGAGCTTTGGACGGTAGGAGGTTTAGTTTAGATTTTGGTGCCCTGGATTGTCAGATAGCGATCACTTTTGTTGCTGGAGATTTTGGAGGCGGTATGGGATGCCCCTTGCTTCATGTGGGTTCTGAGGATAATTATCTAGCATTTGGTAAGTCCTTGACGGTCTTGGGTCATGTAACTGGTGCCAGTTTTGGTTCTGGTCAGTCCTCGCTGGTCTCGAGTCCTATAACTAGTGCTGGTTTTGGTTATGGATAGAGGGTCTCTGCTGTTTCAGGGGCACATTTATGTGTTTGCTCTGGTTTACCTAAATATTTGGGGGTTTTCAAGGATTGTCTTGCCTTTTGCTCGGAGGATGGTTGTGCGGTACATTCTGTGAGTTCTGCTTTTAATTCATTGTCGGGTGGCAAGAAGGAATGTGCTATTAGGGATTCTGATGTTGATATTTTTCACCATGAAAGTTTTGGTGTTGATGGTGTTGATGGTTCGGGCCAATGCAATACGAAATTTCATGAGGAATCTGTGATGGATGCGCATTTAAGGTGCAGATCGTTTGGAGATTTGGGACTTGTTGTCTCCAAAGAATCTTGTGAGCTTCCTGTTTCTACGGGGAAATCTCCTCGGGATCATGGTTTGGGTAATAATGTGGATTTTTTGTATGACCATCAGTCTGTTCCTAATTATCCCAGTAATCCGGTGCCTAATTTGACGGAGTCTGGGTGAAAAAGAAGCGTGCTCACAAGTCTATAAAGAAACTTGTTAAGCTGGTATTGATGACTGTGGGCAAGGATGTGGGTTTAAATGAGATCGTTCTTACTAATTCTTTGACCCTGGTCGGGCATTTCGGAGGTCGCAAATTCAACTCTGATAGTTTAAATGGTTGGGCTGCGGTGGTTTGGAAAGATGTCATTAGTGTTCCACCTGCGATTTTCCTTCTTCCAAGAGGATGGATAGCTTTCAAATTCTTCTCTGAGGAAGATGCGGCTCTGGTCCTGGATGGAGTTTGGCGTTGGGATAAAACCGATCTATTAATCAAAAGATGGATGCCTCTATTTGACCCCCGTATTGAAAGGTATGACCAAGTTCTGATTTGGGTTAAACTCCCTAATTTACCATTTGAATTTTGGTCAGTTGATTTTTTTTTACTGGTGGGAAATACATTGGGTACTCACTTGGAAATTGAATTTTCATACCTGCAAACTGGGGTCTGTTGTATGGGCCGGGTATTAGTGTTGATAGATTTTTGGAATGGTTTTCCTGCTGGTTTGGTTATTAAAAGAGGCAATTTTGAATACAGTCAGCCTTTGGATTATCTGGGTGTCCCGTTTAGGTGTTATAGATGTCATGCTTTACGGTCATTTGATGAATGATTGTTCACCACCTTTCAACAATAATTCTTCTTATGGTTCTGTCCACGAGATTTGGCGAGTTAAAAACTGTGGGTCTAATTTGGAAGGTAAGGAGGGTTTGGCAATTGAAGATGTTTCGGAGGATTTGAACCTTTCTCACAAGTTCGTAGAGGAGACGGTAATAGGTTCTCCTGCTTCCTTATCAACCCTTAAACCTTTGTGCATTACCTCATTGTCTGATGGATTAGGGTGGAATAAGATTGATAAGGAACCTACTTTGGGTTCTTTATATGATTCTGTTCATAATGAAGCTTTACGGGATCTTGGTTTGTATCTCCTCCTAAAATGTTTCCTATTGTGAGTAAGGGTTATTTTCTTTGTTCTTGTTCAAAAACTATTGATAGAGGGTTTGGATCAGATCCTGATCCTTTTGGGATACATCCCCCAGTTAAGGGTAGGGTTGGAGTTTTGGTAAATGCTAATCATGTTGTGAAGGTTGGATCCGGGGCACTTAGAGCTATGTCTGCCTCCACTGAGTTTCCCTTATGATCCTTATGACCTTAAATTATAGGGGTTTGGCTAGTCTACCTAAAAAACTAGCTGTTAAAAGACTGATTGATGAACAATCTTTAGATGTAATTTTTCTGCAAGAAACTATGTTTGATGGTTGTATTTTGGTGAAGGAAATGGAATTATTGTTAAAAGATTAGCAGTTTGTTTTTGTGGATGCTAAGGGCAGATCTGGGGGACTTCTTTTGGGGTGGCGGACTCGTAATTTTCTTTTGCTGAATGCTTGGGCTACAACCTCTGGTCTTTGTGTTGTTTTGCATTCTATTGAGTTGCAGTTGGATTTATGTTTTATAAATCTTTATGGACCTTATATGGATAGGGAAGTTTTCTCGAATAATCTTAAGTATATGGATTGTTTCAAATGTCCTTATTTGGTTTTTGGTGGAGATCTAAATTTCTCCTTGGGTCTTTCTGAAATTTTGGGGGTTAAAGCATGTGTGGATGCATTAACCGACTTCTTTATTAACCTTTTGGAAGGGCTTGGGCTTGTAGATATTACCCCTCTGGTTTCCATTCCAACCTGGTCTGATCGCAAAGTTAGTCCTGAGAGTATTTGCAAAAGGTTGGATCGACTACTTTTATCGGTCGATTTTCTGGACAGTGACGTTCTTCTCAAACAGTGGATTGGGTGCGGTGGAGATTCTAATCATCAGCCTGTTTATTTACAAATCCCTTCTAGTACTCATAAGGCTCATTGTCCTTTTAAGTTTAATGCATGCTGGTTAGAAAACAATGACTTGGTTGATTTATTAAAAGGCTCCTGGGTGGTTTGTGATGCTCTGTCTGAGGTATCCCCTGCATCCTAGTTTGTTGTGAACCTTAAAAGAGTTAAAGAAATATCCATAGAGTGGTCATTGAAGAAAAAAGCTCAGGATATAAAGGATTTAGTTGACATTGAAAGTGACATGAAGAGGTATTTTGATAGGATGATTATTGGTTTTATTTCGGAGGAGGATAAATTGTCTTTGATTGAGCTTGAATCTTGTAAGAGAACTATTTTATGTGATCGGGAAAAGGAGGCTCGACAAAAAACTAGGGCTTTATGGATGATTTGTGGAGATGACAATACCCCTTTTTTCCATAAATTTGCTGCTCATAGGAAAAATCTTAATACTATTTGGAAAATTAATGATGATTCTGGCAATCTTGTTGAAGGTTCTGAGGCTATTGCTAAGGCTAGGATTCATCATTTTGAGTTTCTGTTTAAGGAAGAAGTTGATCTTCATCTTCTTGAGATTGTGCACAGTGCAGGCTTTTTTCCCTCATATGTTTCTAACGAAGATAATTGCAAGCTTATGAAGCCTATTACTATGGAAGATATTAAGCATATCCTTTCCATTAGCAAAAATGACAAGAGTCCGGGACCTGATGGAATTCCTGTAGAGGTTTACAGATGTCTTTTTGATGTATTGGGTGAGGACCTTTTGAGAGTTATTGAGGTTTCCCGGATAAGTGGTAAAATTCCTGCAGTATTCAATTCAACTTTTCTTGCTCTCATCCCAAAGATTGATCATCCCTTATATTTTGAGGATTTCCGGCCTATCTCATTGTGTAATTTTTTTAACAAAATTATGGGTAAGATTATTTCTATTCGGATCATAAATGTTTTGGGTAGGTGTATATCTCATGAACAGTTTGGGTTTTTGCCAGGTAGGCAGATTGATGATGCAGTTGGGGTCATACAGGAAGGTATGCATTCTATGCACTGTAAATGCTTAAAGGTTGTAATGATAAAAAAATGATTTATCTAAAGCTTATGATCATGTTAGTTGGACCTATCTTCGGGTCATACTTTCCAAAATGGGTTTGGCTGGGAATTTCATTTCTTGGGTCATGAGTAGCCTCTCCTCTGTATCTTTCTCCTGCTTATAAATGGAGTAGCAACAACTTTCTTTAAATTTGGTAGGGGTCTTAGACAAGGCTGCCCCTTGGCACCTTTACTGTTTCTTATTGTGGTTGAAGGTCTAGGAAGGGCTATTCTATTTGCCAAAGACTGTGGGACATATCATGGTTTATCTTTTGGTAATGATATTTTCTTAACTCATGTTCTTTTTGTGGATGATATTGTTATGGTTGATGATGGTTCTGAACTATCTCTTTCTACTTTATATGAGATTTTAATGATCTTCGGTAAGGCATCTGGGATGAAGATAAATGATGATAAATCTTCTTTATATTTTTCTTGTCTGGAAGAAACAGAGGTTATTACTTTACATAATATTTTTACATTTCCAGTAGACAGAATTGAAAATGGTATGAAGTACCTTGGGTTTTATCTCAAACCTTGCAGATATCTATTAAAGGACTGGGATTGGCTGATTATAAAGGTAGAAAAAAGGATTAACAATTGGAGCTTTCGTTGGTTATCCAAGGGAGGTAAGCTGATACTGATTAAAGCAGTATTAGAGACCATTCCAGTCTATTGGATGCACTTTTGGATACTGTTGGGGATTATTGAAAAAATCAGAAAGCTTTGTTTCAAATTTCTTTGGTCTAGTAAAAAGAATTCTTATGGTTTACCTTGGACATCCTAGAAGATTTTGGCTAATCCAAAGTCTTTGGGGTGGATGGGGACTGAAAGTTCCTATTGTTTTTGCTAAAGCTCTTGCAGCTAAAAATGTATGGAATATTATTCATGGTACATGGTTATGGGTAAAGATTGTTGTTCAGAAATATATTCATCCATTGAATATTTTGGAATGGATTATATCTCCTGTCAAAAAGAAAAAGAATATATCAATTTGCTGGAAAGCTGTTCTATGGGCATTTGACATTATTGGTAATTTTTTGGTATGGAAGATTGGTAATGGTACCGTTGTTCATATTGGTTTAGATCCTTGGATAGGATGTAAATGGAGACATGCTTTACCTTCTTCCATGATTGAAAAATTACATTTGGTTGGTTTTTATTTTTTATCTGACATTGGACTTCATGGCATGACAACATTGATGGCTCAACAATGGTTTAATGTAGATTCCATTGGTTTTAGTGATCCTCAAGAGATTGATGTGTGGAATGGTTATGTAGCCATTCTTAAATCTAGTCATGTAAGGATTTCAAATGATGATAATGCTCTAGTATGGAATTTATCTAAATCTGGTCGGTATTCACCAAACGAAGGTTACACTCAGCTTATGAACAGGGATGTGGATCATATCTGGTGGTGGAAAGTTTTATGGAAGCTGAAATGTCCTCTCAAAACAAAATTATTTTGTTGGTTTCTCCTTTATGGTAAAGCGTTGACCTGGGATGTTCTTATCATGAAAGGTAGAGAAGGACCTGGTAGGTGTTACTTGTGCAAAATGGAATGTGAATTCAATTTTCATATTGGAGTGGATTGTCCTTTTACTCAGACTGTTTGGTTAATTATTGAGGACAAATTGAAACTCAATAATCTTTGGAGTGGAGAAACTGTATCAGCATGTTTCAAAACATGGTGTTTAAATTTGGAAGTGGCAAATATTAAACCATTACCTATCATTGTCTTATGGTTCATCTGGAAGGCCATAAACTTGTCTTGTTTTGAGGATATTTCTTTAACACCAGCACATGTATCTAGTTTCAGTGTGGGAATAATGAAGAATATTCCGTAGAAGAGTTCTATGGTTTCGATAAGAACTATCTTTGTGGAAGTTATTGATAAAACTTTGCATAGGGTTTTTTTTGATGGCTCTGCAACAGGGGATCCAAAAATCTATGGAGCTGGAGGTATGCTGTTTTTATCAGATGTACACTTTTTCTCTTTTAAAGCTGGTTTAGGTTTGGGTACTAATAATTTTGCAGAATTATGTGCCCTCAAGCTACTTCTCTTTCTGGCTCGAAGGAACTCTTTGGATAAAATTCAGATTTTCGGTGATTCTCAGTTAGTTATTAACTGGGCATCTGGTAAGTACCGATTAATGAATTTAGAATTAGCCATGATTCTTCAGGATGTTAACAAGATTACTGATTGTTTCGATTATGTGTCGTTCAAATATATCTATCGAGAAAGAAATTCTTTTGCAGATGCTTTGGCAAAAGCTAGAGGAAGGATATTGGAAGGACCCTGGTCCATTAAGGAATATCACGCAGATGAAGTTGTGGAAACCTTTCAGATCTTCTAAAAAAAAGAGGTTTTTGGGGACATGGGGTATGAGTACAGTCCCTTGGGTATATGTTTGGTTTTGTTGGAGACAGCTTTTGTTTTTTCCTTCTCAGTTTGGATGATGATGCACAGATATTAGTTTTTGAAACTGTTGAGCAGTTTTCTATGATGGCGATAAAGTTTGGGACAAACATTTGAGCAGTTTATGAAACTGTATATTTTTTTTTATATGGCTGTTAATGCCTTTGGACATAATTTTTGGTTTTTTGAGCTCGTTATGGAGCATTATCTTGATTGTAACTACCAGCTTTAAGGTTGTATTTTTTCTGTGTTAATGGACTTTCGTGCCATCTGTTGAATGTAAATAAAGATATTTATGAATTTTTTCCTTGGAAAAAAAAATTCATTTATAAAAGAAAACAAGATCAACCTAATAAAAAATATATGGCTGATGAACGGAAACAAACACAACATGATTAATTAATAAGTTTAAAAAAAAAATCTTAAATATAATATCAAAACATTTATCAACTTAATTGTATTAAATAAATGTTAAAAAAACTATAAATTTATTTCAAAATAAAAAACTTAATCTTAAAAGTTCAAACATTTTCATTTTACACACTTTTATATTAATTTTTTCTTCTTATATATTCTATTGTTTTTTTTTAAACCAAAACTGAAGGGTAGATTAAGAGTGAACTGGAAAATCAGCTTCCGGGAGCTTTGTTACAATGGAAGAATCCCTGAGCAAGACAAGGTATAAGAAAAGAAAACCAGAGACCAAAGTTGACCGGATATGACACCAAGTGGAGTCCAGCTGTTGCCAGGACTTTCCCACACGATTTAAGCACATCTAACGCCCGGCAATTGAAAGACACAGAGGACACGAGCTCATAAATAATGGCGTGAGCTTCAGAGTTGAAATTAAGATTAATAGGTATCCATTTTGGAGAAGAACTATTGACAGACGAGCTCCCTTGCTTTAATTCATCGACCCACTTCTCCAAACTGGTTCGCTGCCTCTTTGAACTGGTAGAGGGGTTCTTCTTGGCTGTCAACCAATCCTTCTGCTGCGTTTTCAAGCTTCTCTTTGCACCCCTTCGATCCAGAGGAGAGCAATGGCAGTCTGCTCCAGTCTTTATTTTGATGCTGGGACTTCCCTTAGTATTCCAGCTTGCCCATTCGATCTTCAGCCGACATAGCTCATAGAGGGCAGCCACCGTGTCACCGCCGAGAGGAGGGCAGTCAACAGTGAAATTGTAGCTTCTAGCTGGGAATGATATGGAGCCGGGATAATCAATACAGCCTCGAATTTCTCTAGGAAAACAGCCATGTCTTTCTAAAGTCCAAAGGCCCACGAGAAAGAAGCTGATAAGCAGGTTCCCAGAATAGAAAATGCAGAGATCTCTGAGGTCGCGATCAGGCAAGGAAGAGTCACGGGATATTGCAGGTAGAGGTGTTTCCATTGATAGAAATGATGCTCCTGCTCAGGAGCGTGGCGTGATTGGCTTCAAGATTAGCTGCCTTGTTTAGATGGCGCAGCACGTGAAAAAAGCTTATGGATTGGAACTTGCCCATTAGGATTTGATTTTTCTGGGCTATCCTCTTCATGTGGATGCTGGGAGGACTAGCATTCGATCTCATGGCCTGAATCACCATTCTGGAGTCTCCAAAGACTAAGATATTCTGGATGTTAAGGCTTAAAGCTTGCCTGAGACCCTGCTACAGAGCATGATATTCAGCAAAATTGTTAGACTCCACTCCTAGCTGCCAAGCAAAGGAAGAATGAACGGAACCTGAAGGTAAGAGGATCACTCCTCCTCCTCCGGAAGGGCCTGGATTGCCCTTAGAGGCACCATCAAAAAACAGACAATGAACTTGCAGCGAGAGTCTCCAATTTAAGAAATCTGCTTCATCCATTCGAATTTCCCAAGCAGCAAGAGTTGGAGGTCTGGTAATGGAAGTTTTATGAGCACTAGAGGTGAAACCAGCAAGCCATGAAGCTTCTCTGTCCTTTAGAGGTCTGGCATTCCAGAGATCAGGTTTGTGGTCCAATGCTTCTCCAAGGAAGGCTTTGGCTTTCATCGCTATCCTAGAAGGAGTGCTCTCCACATCTCTGAACAGGCGGTTGTTCCTTTCGAGCCAAAGTTTCCAGAAGATGAACTTAGGAAGGAGCATCCACGCATATTTGAGGAGGGCTTTTTTGGAGAGCTAGAAGGGGGAGCATTCAGCCCATCTGGTAAATAGATCTGCTGTTAACTCCGGCACATTAAAATTAGGAGGATTCACCGGAAGAGCCTCTTTCCAGACTTCTTTGGA
This sequence comes from Pseudotsuga menziesii, assembly GCA_001517045.1. Taxonomy (NCBI): domain Eukaryota; kingdom Viridiplantae; phylum Streptophyta; class Pinopsida; order Pinales; family Pinaceae; genus Pseudotsuga; species Pseudotsuga menziesii. The sequence goes on from LPNX011146655.1 coordinate 323,827, forward strand.
GAACGAACAGGATAGCAGAAGATGATCAATATTTTCTTCATCATTCTTGCACAGGGCGCACCTTGAGGGACCTTCCAGGCCTCTCTTTCTAAGATTTTCCGTTGTGAGAATACTTCTATGAACCACATTCCAACAAAACAGATCAACTTTCGGAATGGACTTGGAAGACCAAACGAAATTCCACTGGATCGGATTAGGGGCTACGTGAGGAACCGTCATTAAGGACCGGTAGCCTTCAGCTGCTGTATAACTTCCAGACTTGGATCCCCAGCCTCTCTTATCACAAACAGCTTGGTTAAGAGGTGATTTACCTTGCAGAAGCTCGGACAGAGTTTTGGCTTCCTCATCAAGATCGTTGGGGAGGTCTGCATACTTCCAATCAATCCAATTTTTTTCATTGTTCCAGGCTGAGAGGTCCCATAGAGTGAAGATATGCTGATCTTTGAGCCACTGTTTAATATTCTGGATTTCTGGATTATACCCCAAAGGCTCTTCCTCGAGGATGGAATCATCCCACAAATTAATTTTTTTTCCGTTGCCAGGTATCCAATACAATAAAGATCTGAAATGCGCCAGGGCTTTGAGGCAGAGCTTATAGATTGGAGAGCCAATTTTGCTGGGAGGATTTTGGTCAAGGCAGCGAGTTCTCTGGCCAGAGAAATATTTTTTCCACAGAACCTTTTTGCTCCAGCTAGCCTTCCCAGACACAATTTGCCAAAGAATTTTGGTTCCCATGGCTAAATTTTGAGCATGGATACTTCTGACTTGGAGGCCTCCTTCTCTGTAGGTCTTTTGGACTTTGCCCCAACTGACCAGATGGGGCTTTTTCAAGTTTCCTTTTCCCCCTTCCCACAGGAAATTTTTGAAAAGAGTTTCAATCTTGCTGATGACAGATGAAGGGGCCAGAAGAATAGAAGATTGATATATAGGGATATTGGACAGAACAGATTTTAGTAAAACCAGTTTCCCTGCTAGGGTGAGCCAGCGCGCCCCCCACTTTTGAATCTTAGCTTTTAACTTTTCAACGATGGGGTTCCAATTCTTGGTTTTGATAGCAGATTAAAAAATCGGGACACCTAAGTATGTGAAGGAGTCCCAGTTCTGGTAGCTTTTCATATCCAGAACTCTAGAGGTTCTTCCTATATCATCCACAGAGCTGTTCCAGCAGTAAATTTTGCCTTTTTGCAGGTTGATTTTGCTTCCAGAGATCTGAAGATAGATGTCTAGCTCCTTCTTGAAGTTCTTTGCAGATTGAACACCAGCTCCACCCAGCAGCAGAGTGTCATCTGCGAACTGGGCATGATTTATTTCCTTTACATTATGGGCCATGCGAAGCCCAGGCAGAGAAAGGTCCTGCTGACAGTTGTTAAGTTGGTAGTTGAACACGGAAGCCTGGATGGCGTATAGAAGAGGAGACAAAGGGCAGCCTTGGCGCAGCCCTCTAGAGGCTTGGAAAAAATTGGTTGGCCTTCCATTGACCAACGGGGCAATCCAAGGGGAGCAGATGCATCCTTTGATCCAGCCAATGAGCTCAGTGGAGAAACCAAATTTCTCCATAACAGCAAAGAGGAATTCATGATTTACTCTGTCAAAGGCGTTGGCTAGATCTAGTTTCACAACCATGCCTTTCTCTTTTCGGAGGAAGCTTGAATGAATAGCCTCCTGAACAAGGATAACATTATCTAGAATTTTCCTTCCCTTTATGAAACCTCCTTGGTTCTCAGGGATTATTTTAGGCAGAATTTTTTTAATCCTGTTGGCTATGATCTTAGTGACCAGCTTGTAACCGGTGTTGCAAAGGGAGATTGGACGGAATCTTGAAAAATTAGAAGCTCCTATCTCCTTTCGAATCAAGGCCAAGAAAGAGGAGTTTGTGCTCCCGCCCAGCTTATGATGGATTTGAGAGTTCCTAACCATCTTCAACAGATCATATTTGATGATATCCCAGCAACTGGAGATAAATCTGGCAGTGAAACCGTCAGGCCCAGGGGCACTATCAGGTTTCATATGGTCCAGCGTTGTTTTGAGTTCTTTCATATTCACAGGAGTAGCAAGGGTGTTATTGACAGAGGCTTGAACGAGAGTAGGGACCAAAGAGATAGGATAAGCATTGGGATCAATGAGATCAGTAGCAGGAGCATTGTAAAGATCTTGGAAATGGGAAAAGGCAGCTTTTTTAATGCCTTCAGCATCTTTAATCAGCTTATGATGATGAGTAATTTCCTTCACGGAATTGAAGTTTTTCCTTGCTTCAGCTTGTTTATGAAAGAAGGAAGTGTTTTTGTCACCGCTGGTTAGCCAAAGGTTTCGAGATACTTGGCGCCAGTACTCTTCTTCATCTCTGCAGGGTTTATAATAGGTTTTCTGAAGGTTACTGTCTTCCCGGATAATGCTTTCAGTGATAGGGACAGACTCCATGAGTATTTGATGATTTTCCAAGGCAACCTGGCTATCTTTCCTGCTAGAGATTGGGGAGGGGAGAGACTTGGCCCAGCTCTTGAGATCATGTTTAAGCCTTCTGAGCTTTTCTTCCCAGATAAAGGAGGGGTTTCCAGTGACTTTTTTGCTCCAGGAGCTAGTGACAATATGGTAGAAGCCCTCTTGATGGATCCAAAGGGGACTGAACCTGAAAGGGATGGGGCCAAGATCTTCCTCGACAGAGAGCTCAAGGAGGATTGGTTTATGATCAGAAATACAGTTGGGAAGGATTTTGGACGAAGCAAAAAGCCCCAGGGTGAGGAAGGAGGAGCGGACGAGAAACCTGTCAAGGCGGGCCGCAATATGCCCTGGCCCTAGTCTTTTGTTCGTCCAAGTGAAGTTACCTCTGGGGGGTTTTATATCCACTAGATCCCATCCTGAGATGATGTCTTCGACCCATTCCTGAGAAGGATCGCGGACTATGGATCCACCTTTTTTCTCATTTGCTGCTAGAGTGACGTTAAGATCTCCAGCAATGATAATGTTTTCAGGTCTTTGGAGGCTTAAGAACGATCCAATAGAATCCCAGCAAACTTTTTTTTTCCGCTAACAAGATTGGAACATAGAGATTAAACATACTTACATAATGACCAGAGTCTTTGTGGATGAGGTTGGTGTAGATCCAGTGCGTAGTATTGTGAACAGAGATTAGCTCATATTTGGAGGAGTCCCAGAAGGTGGCAAGTCCTCCTGAGGCTCCCCTGGAGCTGACAGCTGTTCCCGGGCCTTTCTTCCAGAATGTATTTCCAGCATGGAGGGCAGAACCATCCTCCATTTTTGTCTCCTGAACAAGTAGGATCTCTGGCTTGTTGATTCTTACTAGGTCTTTCGTTGCTTCAACTTTCTGCGGACTGCCAAGACCTCTACAGTTCCAGGAGATGTACCGCATTATTTACTTTTGTAGGGGATGGCCCCTTTAGAGGGCTGGCCATGCTTGGATCTGGTGTTCACCATAGCTTTGAGAGTTAGCTGGGATCCTTGCAGAATATCTGCATAAGACCTTTCCTCCCTTTGTTTTCTGTTGGATTTTCGGCCCCTTGTCTTCTTGATTGGGGTAGCATACGAGCTTCCAGATTCGGAAGATCCATCATCATTGTCTCCTCCTGGATCAGAGTCCATGGCTGAAGGATCTGCTTCTGCTTCTCGTGAATCTCCACAGGTAGAGGAGCTTCTAACTAATGGGTGTGCAGGTTCTGGCTGGATTTCTCCTGGTTCCAATGCATTTCCCCCTTGACTGTCTTGCGTTTCCACAGGATTAGCAGATTTAGTGGTTGAGGATTCTTGAATAGTAATAACCGGAGGAGCTTCTGGGGCGCTCGTAGAAGGGGGGCTTTCTCCATGGGCCGTAGTAACTGGTTGCAACTCTGGAGAGAGAACAGGATCCTTCCGTGGGGCTTTTGGATCAGATTTCAGAACGTTGCTAGGGCCTTTTTTTTCGGTTGGCTTACTGGGGCCCTTGCCTTTTTTGACCCTCTGCCAACCTTCACCTTCTTCTTCCGTCTGTGCTTTTGGGCAGCTGCGTTGGAAATGGCCATGCTCATGGCAGAGCCGACATTTAAACGGTAGTTGTTCATAATCGAGTTTCTGGAAATGAGACCATGATCCTACTGAAAGTTTGACGGCTTCTGGGAGTCCTGCCTCCAGATCAACTTCAACACATATTCTAGCACAGGAGTACTGGCCTTTATTGTCTACTTTGTCAATGTACCGGCCTAGGGCATTTCCTATTTTTTCCAGGGCTTGGACGTTCCAGCAATGGATCGGGAGATTGGGGAGCCTTACCCAAACTGGGACCTCTTTGGGGACGTCGACTGTAGGGTCAAAGTCCGGGGTCCACCTGTTCAGATAAAGTCCTTGGGAACCCATGAAGTAGGGGCCACTTCGGAAGATGAGATCACGGTCCTCTTTTGAGATGAATTCGAAGACGAAGAATCCTCTGCCAACCGGGTAGCAGGTGACACTGTTCTTCAGATGGGGTCTCCAATTACGCTGAATCCAATCATCCGTGGTTTTAGGAGAGGGCCAAAGCCCCGTGAACTGGCCAACCAGGCCTCTTTCAGCTAGTGCCAGGGCGATTTTAATGGAATGCTCCTCAGGCAAGGCAATTTTTGGAATAGAGTCAAGTGTTTTTACAAATTTCGGGGCCTCTTTGGCTGCCAGATTCATTCTAGAAGGAGAAATCAGTTTGCTGAAGGCGTCTTTCGCAAGAAGAGAGGAGGAGGGAGGGGGATCCCCTCCCCCTGGACCAGTCATGGCGGCAGGCAAGAGCAGGGAGCCCTAGAGCAGCGCGCAGCCAAAACTGGCTTCAGATCGCAGATCGAGAGATCCACTGGCTGCTCTCCTCTCGCGTGATCGGCCTCCTCCAGCACCGGTCCCAAAAACTGAACAATGTGTTATCAACATTAACATAATCCCTCTTATATATTCTATTGTTATTATAATAGAAAAGTTTTACAAACTTTTCCACCAGTCAAATACAACATGATTAATTAATAAGTTAAAAAAAAAATCCTAAATCTTAAATATAATATCGAAACATTTATCAATTTAATTATTATTTTAATTAATTTATTGTATTAAATAAATGTTAAAAAAAATTATAAATTTATTTTAAAATAAAAAACATAATTTTAAAAGTTCAAACATTTTCATTTTACACACAGTTTTATATTAATTTTTTCTTCTTATATTTTTTATTGTTATTATAATAGAAAAGTTCTACAAACTTTTCCACGAGTCAAAATAACATTGACATGAATACAAAATTCAAATATATTTCATGAATACAAAATTCAAAGATATATTTTTGACATGATAAAATTAAATATTATATTTAAAAAAAATTAAATATAAATATTATTACCATAAAAATATTCAAGATCCCAGGTCCATTATTACATAATGAAAACAAATCACAATTTTATAACAATTAAAATTAAGATGTTTAATCTCCTTCGCAAATTAAGATTTGTAATCCTCGATCGTCCCCTCTTTCCACATGTACCTTTATCATGACATAAGCACAAAATTTTAATTTTTTATTAAAACAACCAAACATAAAATTTGACTAACACAATTATAACTTTACTTGGGATCAATAGTAGACCCCTTGACGTTTCTACGTGCTTTATGAAAGTAAGCTATCACAATTAATTTAAATATGATTTTTAAGGTAACTTTATTTTCACATGTGTAATTGAAAAATGTTGTTTACTAAATACGTTTAAATATTGGGCTTAAAAAAGGCAAATGGGATGATATAATTTTAATCAAAAAAAACTTGAAAAATAACTCCAAATAAAGCAAAAGATACTAAATACGTTTAAATTTTGGGCTTAAAAAAGGCAAATGGGATGATATAATTTTAATAAAAAAAAACTTGAAAAAGGAAACTCCAAATAAAGCAAAAGATATTTGTGGTGTGGAGTTGGAGAGACCACTTCACCAACGTAACGACAATTTGGATCCATTAAGCGTGTAGTGTTACGGATAATTTCTATGAAACTTGAATGGTCCTCCGAGTTCCATCTCTTTCTCCTCTGCAACATCTGCCTTGGGAAGGTGGGGTGACAACCAATAAACAAAAAATGTCTATTGCTACGGCAAGCATTTCGCCTTGTCGGCCACTCGCGCACCAGCGACCTTCGATCCACAGACCTTCGCATTCCTCCTTTTTTACACCAAGACGTCCTCTGTTCGAGTCTCGTCGGGTAAAGGTTAAGGTTCGTTTCAGCTTGCAGCAGTTGCCTTCCCCTGACCGGCTGGACGCTTACGTGGATATTCCGAGGCTGGTGAGCAGGGCAGAGGGGCTGCTCTATACCCTGGCCGATGCTGCCGTTGCCACGTCTGACAGTGTTGACCCTGCTCAGAAGACCAACGGAAGCTGGTTCGGCTTTATTGCAGATGGATTAGAAGGTTTTCTGAAGGTAGGTACTCTTTCTTGTTAAATTTGGTCTTATGTGTTTCAGCTTACCACCCGGTAATACTGCAGCGTGTGTGAAGATTGATTGTAGTTGAAATTCGATGATATTTTGTTAATATGGAGCCTATGACCTTCAAATTGTATGCCAAATAACCGAAGCTTTGTATATATTCTAACTACGGGCTAAATTTGATTTGAATTTTCATGTTACTTAACTTTCGACGGTTTACAGTATGAACTTATGAAGCGTCTTAGGCAAGTAACTTGAAATTGAGAGTATATATTGGCTAAACGAGTGTTCGTGATTTTCTAGTTTGTGTTCAGGTCACTTGACAGGAGTTCAAAATGAATTAAATTTGTAATTAAAATAGAGGAAACTGTCGACTGAATGCCTTCTTAATATTTTTAATTAGCGCCACCCATTCAATGCCAAGGTGGAATTGTTGTTGGCAACTTGGCACTAGGGCGCCCACTTGCTTGGCCATGACGGCCTGGCTTCTTCAGAGGGGTAAACATATGGCACGTATTTGGGGCATTGAACCTGGTGGGAAATATCACCATTTCCTTTTGACCAACCAGTCCAGCCGCTTTATTAAATTGTTAGCTGTCTGCAATATTTAATTTAATTTAATTAATTAGGCAGAGAGAAGTAAAGTGCATTTTACAGTCCAATACGAGGGAGGTGTGTAGTGTCTAGATGGCATAATTCAGCCCAATCTAATATTTATAAAGGAAATAAAAGCTCAGTATGAATGAGATGTGTAATATTGGTACTTATAAATCAAACTGAATAAAAAACATCTCCAATGTTAAGAACAAAACTTATAAGATAATACTGAGCATTAATACACACACATGCACACCAACGAAGATACATCTTAACTTGGGATCTTTTAAGTAGAAAGAAATTTGCATCCGAATTTCTTTTTGATCCCTTTTGGTGCTTGGTGCCCAGAATGTTGAAGCTATAATGGAATCCAAGAAAGTTGTTGCTCTCATATTCAACGGGTTCTTCACCATTTATTTCTCTACAATAAGCACAACTTGCTTCATCATGAAACTCTTTGCATGCTCTACAGAAAGGGGGATCTCCATGATCAACCATATTAGTTGTTTCCCTTTGATTTGTGGAGATTTTTGATTTATAGGCCTTTGATATTGAAAATAACATTTATTTCCATTCCATCCTGTTGCCGCCTTTCACACACCTAAGGGGAAACGTGTCAGAAATCTTCAAGCCACTCGGTGTGTCCTTGGGGCAAGTCTTGAGTCAAGGCTGTCACCCTGTTCTTGACTCCTCCGTTTATGGCAACTCCTAATTGAAGCCAAGGGGGGTAGACCCTATTAGTTTCTAAGGTTGTTAAGGCTTAGTGTGATGATGATTAAGTTACTTAGGAGTTTGATGGAAAAACACTGGAACAAGATATTGCAACAATATATGTTAAACACAACAGCATATAGATTAACTTAACACATGATATACAAAGCATATAGAAGCAAATGATTGTATGATGAAAATACCAGTTCTAGAAAATGGAGTCTAAAATAAGAAAGTGTTGTTGTATTGCTTAGAAATGTGTTGCAAATGCTCTTGGTCAGTTTTAGATTATTATGGAAGATGAGTGAATTAGATTAGGGGGGAAGGGAAACTCCAAATATACCTGAAGGTACAAGGAATATGTCCAAAACCTTTATCCAATGCGGTTCCACACGAGGAATATGTGGGCTGGATCGGAGTCTCTGAGACGTGTCCAATACTACACCAACAAGGGTGTAGCCTGACGGTGTCCCGAGGTCGCTACCTAGTTGTTCCCGCTTCCTCTGTGAACTTTCCCCGCAACGGATTAAATTGAGGCGTTGGATTTTCGCCTTTGGGAGGTTAATTCAAATGTGAGACTAATTAGAGTAATCACCCACGTTGCTTTTGATGCAACCAACTGTTCGGTCAAATCGTAGTGGTGTAGAGCATACACAACATAGTCTTGTTGATTTTAAAGATTTAAAAGACTAAGTTTGTTTGTTAATAAAAAAGAAAAAATTAACCTCCAAGAATCTTTCGGTTCAAATGAACCTCAATCGGGAAAGCAAGGAGGGGTTAATTTTAAGCAAGAAGTAAAAAAAAATCTAATACAAGATACTAAAAAAAATAAAGGTTTTCTAATTAAGCCCACCACCCATCTTTTTCCCCTTTCGGGTAACTCGGGAAGTCGTGGGGTTAGTATTTGTATTACTCTTGATCAAATAAGATATAAAATGAGATCAAAGTATACAACTCTGCAACAGAAACTAAACTAAGCAAGCAAAACACAAAAAAAGACATCAATGCGGATCCCCCCTGGGGGGATGGGGAGTGGGCTCTGAAGAGCCTACTCAAGAAATTTTATTAGTCTCGGTTACAATGCTTGAAGAGGAATGCTCTTTGGTCCTTGTTATCTGGGATACAAAGGCTTACAAAATCTCGGAAATGAAGCTACAAAAGTAGGGGGAACCCTTGGGAAGTTTCGGATGGCCCAAAAATCAAAATTTGGGCAGTGTTTCCTCCTATTTTTTGGTGGACCTGCTAAAAAATAGCAAGCTTTTATCAATAGAAAGTGCCCAAAAACACTTTGGAAGTGTCTTTGGACAACACAAAAAAATTTGAAAAATTCTAAGTTAAACAATTAATTAAAAAAAACAAATAACTAAGAAGATTGGGATTGAAACCCAACTTCTTAGGGTCTTGGACAGCCTTTGCAAGGCTGTCAATAAGGCATTTGATGCTATATATTCTTATTATACTCAATGCAAACTACTTTAAGCTAGCAAGCTAAAAATAGCCTTGAAATGCTTGTGAAGAAAAGTAGATTTGATGCTAGATCTAGATGAAAGAGAGATCAACTTTATGAAAATTTAGATTTAAGCAACAAATAAAACACTTCTATAAACTAGATCTAAGGAAGATATTTATCTTAAGCATGTAGATCTAAAGTATAAAATCAAGTAACCAAATAAGTTGTAACCGAATGAGAAGTTTAAATTTTTGAAGGAAGAAGGTAACATTGTCAATGTTGCATTAGTGGACCTACTAACCAATCCACTCTATAATTTACTCACGGACCAATGATGCTGAACGTTGAACCCTGTAGCATTGAGATCACTCTGAATGATAGCCATGAATATGTACTTGATTAACACTTCGGTTTATAAGGTCAAATCTCGTGTTAACAATTCCTACAACATCAAGCACCTTATCTTTTTCAATCAAGTTTAAATTTTAGCATCAACCTTGCAGAACTCCTCTAGTCGCACCAAAGAAACCCTTGAAAGTGGAAAATATCCTAACAATTTTAATCAAGATGAGTGGTACAAACTTAACTAGTCTAAGAAACCTGTCGTCCATGATTTTTGTTCCTCTTAACTCTCCTTTCTTAATTTATTGCTTCTTCATTTCTCCTCAATCCAATTCTTAGTATTCATAATTCTAGTAATCAATCTTAACTTTCATTCCTTCATTTTATCAATTTACATGCCTTATCTTGATTCACATTCTTGCACCCTTTCTTAATCTTTCCTCTTCCTTCCTAAAACATCCTAACAATTTTAATCAAGATGAGTGGTACAAACTTATGTTGGAACCCTATCATCCATCATTTTTGTTCCTCTTAACCCTCCTTTCTTAAGTTATTGCTTTTTCATTTCTCCTCAATCTAATTATTAGTATTCATAATTCTAGTAATCAGTCTTAACTTTAATTCCTTTGTTTTATCCTATGTTGCACGGGGACCCGTCCCCCCCAAATTTTTCGGCGTTTCCCTGTTCCAGGGACTTTGGAACTCCTCGGAAACGTCCCCAATTCATTAGGGACTCCGTTGGGGACTTTGGGACTTATGAGCCATACCCTAAATGTACCCGTCAAAATCGGGGACTTTTGAAGAACGTCCCTCGACCAATCGGGGACTCCTGGACGTCCCTCAACTTACACAATTAAAAAAAAATAAAAAAAAATTAAAAACCTAACCTAAACCTCCCCCTATTCTTCTAACCTGCAACCCCCTCCCATTCTCTCTACTCTATCCTACGTTTCTAACCTGATGCCCGTCGATGTGCACATCGTCAACATAAATCTTTCGAAAGCTGTTTCTCAAGTGGAAAAGGTGTGGCTTTGGGGGCAAGCAAAGAGTGAGGTGCTGTCACTTGATCCTGACTCCTCTGTTTAGTCAAACTCCTAGCGAAGCCAAGGGGTTAGACCCTACAAAGAGTTTCTAATGCTCTTGCGTTTTAAAATATTTTTTGGTGTATGATGAGGATGGGTGTTTTTAGGAGTTTTTTAAAGAGATTTACAATAACAGTTTAATGATCCAAGTATGTACTTGCAAGATAATTAAAGATGCACAACCACTTGATAATTACAATTTAAAAATAAAGCATCCATAGCATGATATGAAATTAGATAAAACAAGTGCTCCAGATAGATAATAAGCAAATAAATAATTGATAAAACCAGTGCCAAATGGAGTCAATGTAGTGCTTGGGATGCTTGATACAAGTCTTGGGTGTGCTTGAGAACGTTTTGCAAGTGTTCTTGGTAAATTTTAGGGGTGAAGTTGATTATTAAAAGGGAAGGGGATCTCCAAGATATACCTTTCGGTACTGGAGATATGTCCGGATAATAGTTTAAGTGGTTTCGTACAAGAACATGTGGGTTGTTTGGAGTCCTTAAAGCGGTGTTCAACACTGCACCAACAAGGATGTAGTCTAACTGTGCTTTCAAGGTCTCGGTACAGTGGTTCCCGCGTTCCTAGGCAGAATCTACCCACTTTTGATTATTAGCGATCAACGCCTGATTTTCGTTGGTTTTCTTGGGAGAGAGTTTTATTTATGGTTGAAGTGGATTAAAATGTGAAGATTTAGTGAATCTGCAACTGCTTTTGGGTATCCCACAAGTGGGTAGAGCATACACAACGTAGTAAATGTAAATTCCAATTTTATAAAATGTTGTGAACAAGAACCATGATGAAGCGAACTCTTTCTATTCTACTCTAACAATTTATTGCGCAGGTATAAAGCAAAGTAAAGTGCGAAAATAGACAATGGACGATACAAGCTTCCCCCAATTGGGGGAAGTGGGGTGTGGGAGCCTTTATCCCATTTGCTCTTTATTAATTATTACAATGCTTTGATGTTTCGGGCTCCCTTCTGATCTTGGAAAGTGATAAAAAAGGCCTACAAAGCATTCCAGAGAAGGGGGATGAAGAAGGGGGAATTAGAGGTGATTTGAGGACCCTGAAACCTCAAAATTTCTCCAGCACTTCCGCTTAACTTGTCACGAAAAAACAAAAACCAGCAAGTTATGTATTTGTAAATTAGTGGGTTAGTCAATAAAATACACTAAGTACTTGAACTGTTATGCTACTTCAAGTACTAACTAGATCCATGCTTTTAAATGTAAAATTGAAACACTTTCTAGATCTAGAAATGAGAGCAAGTAAAACGATAATGATTAGCCTTATAGATCTAATTTTAACTTGCAAAAATAAAGTAATTGAGAAAGAGTTGAAATTTGATTTTAAAAGTGAATAAGAGAGGTAGAACCACTTAGATCTTGAATCTTTGAAGCCACCTTGGATCTCAGTTAGCAAATAGTTGTTGAATTTGTGTACTTGGCTCCAAGAAAAGGAGATGCAAACTAACTCAACCTTTTACTCAATAGAGTGGAGTGATCTGCAAACAAAGAACTCATACACTTGCAAAAATGGGTATTAGATCATGTACCATCAACTAATTGAAATAAAAAAAGCATGAGATACAACTGAATAAAACAATGCTCTTTTAGATCTCTAAGACTAAATAAGTAAATAGATAACTTGAGACTACAAATATCTATTCTTATGTGCTTATGTAAGCCCTCTGAAGCATTGATCAATAACCACAAATTAGCAAAGCAAGAGAAAAAATTTGAAATTGTATCACCTCATTCACCAAAGCATATGCATCCAAGAACCACACCACATGAGCCTCCAAAGCCTTTCTTTATTCAAATAATTTCATGAAAGCAACAAGCATTGCAATATTTTAGACCAAAGGTTCTCTGCAAAAATCATCCACATTGAAATGGGAGAAGAGACCTCTTATTTATAACAAAACCCAGCCCCAAGGGGCACCAATCAACTGAAGATCAACTTGGAGTGTAACTGAGTTGAACTGAACTTGAACTGAGCTTGGATTGAGTCAATCTGGAATTGAAGTGAAGAGGAACTGACCTCACTCACCCAACAAATGCCAACACACCCAAAACTCTCACCAAACTCCCCACACGTGCGAGCTTCCTTTCCTCACGCAATTGTACGGCATATCAAAGTGAAGGATTGAAAAGAAGGTTCGTAACATAATATTTTAAATACCATGCTTCACGTTTTATTTTATTTTTCACTCAACGAATGGGGAGGGGTCCACCCTCACCCCATTCGCATCAACCTCCATGCTAGCGTGAGCTCCATGCTTAATGTTGACGTCACCTTCACGTTGAAATAAATAGCTAACATTGGAAAGACATGATATACCATGGTTTCCTTTTATATTTTTTTATGTGTAGGGGGTCCACCCGAATCCCACTCACATCCACTCGCTAGTTCAAATGGTGGTAGCGTGAGCTTTATGTGGGTGATGTCACCATTACATAAGAACTTTCACAACCTTCACTTTTTAACCAAAGTTTAAATGAACTCATGTTGGAGAAGAGGCGTTAACCACTTGGGTCCACATTCCAAGTCATTTCACCCCTTAAAAAAATGATTTTTGACTTCTTTTAATTTTTTGACTTTAGTGCATTTTCTCATAATTTAGCATTTAAATACCATTTTGATGCTCTATTAGCTAGATAATGCCTTCCAAGATGTTTTAACTGCTTGAAACATAATGAAAGTGGCCACTGGGGTAAAGATGCTGCTCTGAGCTTGACAATGAGCCCAACCACGCCAAAAACGGACTTTGGATTACTGTTTTTTTACATTTTGAAATTTTCCATTTAAACCATTAAAAAATGGCTTAAAAAATGGAAAAAATAATTTTTTTCTCGGAATCAGACGAAACTCTAGGGGGACCTAGTACATGTCCATACGACTCAAAAACAATGCCTAACACGCTTATATACATCGACACATGAACTTTAATAACCTCCTAAGGCCTAACCACCAAGACGGAAATTCCAGCTTTGGAGGAGCGGTGAAAAACTCGAAAATTATACATCGCTTATTCAACATTGCATAATTGACAAGGGAAAAAACACCTTGGAATAATCGGATTGATAGCCCAGTCTTAGGATGTCAAGTCGTTTACAAAAAGTTTGTCGTGTTAGAGCATTTATTACAACGCCCCCGAGGGGTATGAACATGCATTTTATTTAAAAAAAAAACCACAACTGGTCCTTATGTAACCATGGAACTTCTGAGCACTAACAATGAACAATTGACTTGTTCAATACTCTGGCGGCTCACTGGAAATCCACTAAGTGCAGAATTAGTGGATAACATAACCTACACTCCAACTCACTACACTTGCATAACCTTATGGTTTACCCATCACTCCAACACTCTAGCACCTGCATAATCCTCTGCACTATGGTTCTACCCATCACTTTGGTGTGTTGCTGCTTGTTAGGTCGGCTCCCGTCTATAGTCCTGTGCATGACTCCCCTTCCTGCAATCCCACGTGCGTCCCTCTTAGCTTGAAGAGCACAACTCGCTGCCCCCTCTCGAATCTCTGGCTTGTTGCCGCCTTTCACACACCTGGGGGGGAACGTGGCAGAAATCTTCAAGCTACTTGGTGTGTCGGGCAAGTCTCGAGTCAAGGCTGTCACCTTGTTCTTGACTCCTCCGTTTAGGCCAACTCCTAATCGAAGGCAAGGGGGGTAGACCCTATTAAATTGCTAAGGCTGTTAAAGCTTAGTGTAATGGTAATGAATGAGTTATTTAGGAGTTTGATAAACAAAAAATAACACCAGATATTGCAATGGAATTAAACCACAACAACATAAAGATCAATATATGATAAGTAAAGCATGTGGAAACATATGATTATATCCAATAAAGAACCAATGCCAAAATGGAGTCCACAGATGAAAATGCTGTTGTATTGCTTAAAAGGGAAAATGTTGCAAGCGCTCTTGGTCAAATTTTAGATTAATGTGGGGATGAGTTGATTAAATTAGGGGGAAAGGGGACTCCAAATATATCCGAAGGTACGAGGAGTATGTCCAAAATCATTATCTGATGCGGCTCCTTGCAAAGAATATGTGGGTTGGTTGGAGTCTCTTAGACGTGTTCAACACTACACCAACAAGGGTGTAGCCTAACTGTGTCTCGAGGTCGCTAGCGAGTTGTTCCCGCTTCCTTTGTGGATTTTGCCACCGCATTGGATTAATTCGAGGCATTGTATTTTCGCCTAGGAGGTTAATTCGGGGTGTGAAAGCTAATTAATTTAGTCACCTGCGTTGCTTTTGATTCAACCTACTGTTCGGACGAACCAGAGCGGTGCATGTTGATTTTTCTGAGCAACATCGAGAGCCATTCTCTTAGGAGAATGGAGATACCTGGTCCGGGACCACGGTGTGGACTCAACCTAGAGTTGAGTGATCATTCTATTGAATGATGATATCTGGTCCTTGACCATGATATGGACCCAACTCTGCCCTGGGGGGACTCAACCTTGTGTTGAGTGACCATTTTGTTGAATGGTAGACATGTGGTCCGGGACCACGATGTGGACCAGTCTAGTACTAGTAGACTCAACTTAGTTCTGAGTAGCCATTCTTTTGAATGGAGGCACCTGGTCAGTTACCAAGACTCAACCCGGGGCTGAGGGCCATTCTCCTGGAGAATGGAGGCGCTTGGTCTGTTACCAAGTATTTGACCTAGTGTCAAATTATGGAGCCTATGGCCGAGGCACTTGGTTTGTTATCAGGGAAACACTATAAGCCCTAGGCTGGGTCTAGGCATGTGTGACACTCTGACCCTTGATCAATGGGCTTTGCGATCTTCTCCAAGGCTTAGCTACCTTTGGTTAAGACACCCTAGTACTCGATCTTGGTATCACACAGAGTGTGAGATAAAAGCATTAGTAATTCTCTTGGTTTATGATGATGTACTTTGAGTGGTGATAAAAGACCACGTTGACCACATGTGATGACCATAGGGGCACTTGAAGAAGACTAAAGCAAAAGTAAAAAAAACATGAAGACCCTTAGTACCACTAAGGTGTAAAAGTGAAAGTGCAAAAAGACCTTTAGTACCACTAAAGGCAAAAGTCAAAATTAGAAAAGAATAAAATATTATTATTTTGAGATTTCTAATTTTGGTCCACTTATAGGTGACTCAAAGGATATAAAAGAAGATCAATCCATTTCATTATTACACACACACTTGCTCTCACAGGCACAGCTGCTCATTAGAAGATCTCACAGGTTTGAAGAAGAAGGCTTTTATGATTATGCCCTAGCATGGATGAGTCTAGCTAGGGCATCATCATCTATTGAAAAAAAACCCTAAGCTAGGGTTTCATCATCAAATTGCAGCAGCTGGTTTTTGAGTTAGGGTTTTTACCCTAACCCTTCTTTTCTATTTTTCCAGACAACCATCTTCTCTCGGGCAGCTTCTCCACAGATTTGGGCAGCTGAGTTTGACGTTGGGCAAGGGGTCTCTGTTCACTGGCAACCCTTTTCTTCACGGGTTGCCCTCTCTTCATCCTCCGGGCAGGCCATGTTAGGGCTCTGCCCCTTCGGCACCCTCAGGTAGCCCTCGGCAGGCACACCCGAGAGGGGTTTGGCCTACAGCCAACCCTCGGGTAGCCAATAGGAAGACCCGTGAGGGCTGCCGTTGCCACACAGGCCCTTCGGGCAGCCTGTGGGAATACCCGTGAGGGTCCTGTAGCAGCCCGTAGAGCTGCCGGGTTTGTACAGAGCCAGTGGGCATACCCGTGAGGGTCCTGTAGCAGCCCGTAGAGCTGCCGGGTCTATAAAGACCCTCGGGAAGCCTATGGGCTGGCCCTAGAGGCCTCGGCCCTAGGCTGGTTGCCCTTTGGGCAGTAGTGAGGCTGCACAACAGCCGGACAGAGGAGACTAGGCAAGACCATGGGCAACATAACAGGCAGTCGGGCAGGGAGCATGTAACAGGTGGCTGCAGGCAGCAGAAGGGTACAAACGGGCAACACAAGTATAGATCCGGGTAGCCTGCTAATGAGCAGGAGAGAGAAAAATTAGGGCAGCAAAGCCCTAGTTTGTGAAAAAGCAAAATTGACATTTTTGTGTAATTTGGAAAATTAATCTTCTGATATTGTGGTTTAACCCTGTTGGGGTTTGTGGAACTTTTTGAAGAATTTCAGTGATCTCATTTACGAGATGAATTACTAATGCTTTTGGGGTTTTTGTCCTTTCAGGGTTTCCCCATTGAAAAATCTTGTGTTCAATGTCTTGATGTGATTGATGTTATTTACTGCACTTGTCATTTGTTTATGTTAGTCTGCAAAATTTTAAAAGTATTCATGCTAATGCTAAAATTTAACATGGTATCAGAGCTTAGCATGTGAAGACACAATAAAGGGACATTGCTGTTGTATTCCTAGACCTTGGGATAAAGTTTTGCAGACTTAACATTTGACTAAGTGGAAGAGATGGTCGTCAATATCTTCAAACCGGAAGAGAAGCTACAAGGTTCAGCCAACTACAACTCCTGGAAGGCTAAGTTGACAGCTATTCTAGAAGAGAATGACTTGGATGACATTGTGTTTAATGTCACTGAAGAGCCAATGTCTAATGCTGGCAGACTTGCTTACAAGAAGACAAGGCTAGAAGAATCATTTATGATTCTGTCAAAGAGACGGTCATGCCCAACTCACAGCTTTGAAGACTGCTAAAGAATGCTTTGACACTTTGGCCAACTTGTATGAGAAGAAGGCTCCCAGTCAGAAGAGAGTCTTGAAGAAAAGGCTACGAACTTTGAAGTTGAACAAGGATGAAGGGGTCGGTTCTTTCTTCACAAAGATTGCATAGGTAAGAGATCAACTTATTGCTATTGGTATTGCTGTTGATGATGATGATCTTGTGTAAACTGTGGTTGATGGTATCCCAAGCTCTTGGGAAACCTTCATGGCATCTGTCAGTGGACGTGAGAATCAACCAACCTTTGAAAGGCTGTGGCATGATTGCATGGAAGAAGAGGGAAGGACCTCAGGCAAGGTAACCAAGGAAGGTAACCTTGCACTTGCAGCAAAGACAAAGAAGTTCAAGAAGCCTTTCCCTCAATAAAAGAAGGGAAATAAACCTCAAGGTAAGTTCTCTGACATGTCAAAAGTGGAATGTTATAATTGCCACAAGTTTGGACATTTTTCCAAGGACTGCAGACAAAATAAGAAGAAACCCAAGCGAAGGTTTCAAACCTCTGCTGCAGAAACAAAAGACGAAGAAGAAGAACCAAAGAAGAAGAAGAAAACCAATGCTAACAAAGATGAAGAACCTAGAAGAGAGTACTATCTAATTTCTGCTCTCACTAGTTCTTTCACAGATTGTGCCACCTCTTGGTTGGTGGATAGTGGTGCTTCCAGGAACATGTCAGGTAACCGTGAAGCTCTGACCAGTTACAGAAAGAAGAAGTTCACCACTCAGGTGGAACCTGGAGATGACTCCACTTACAAGGTTGAAGGAGTTGGCTCAACTTCAGTTCATCTTGACTCGGGTACGGTTCTTCATATTGATGATGGTCTTTATGTTCTTGGTTTGAAAAAGAATCTTCTATCTGTTCCTAGCTTAGAGGACAAGGGCTACAGAGTCCTCTTCATGGACAAGAAAGTCCTTCTATGGGCAAAGGACGAAGATCTAAGTTTAGTTGTACAGATTGGGGTTCTAGAGGGAGACCTTGACAAGGCCTCTAAAGATTCCACTCATGCTTTGGTACATCACACAATTGATCCATGTGAACTATGGCATAGAAGGTTTCGACACCTTCACTACATAGCTCTCCCAGGATTGCAGAAGATGGTCATAGGTATGCCAGAAGTATCTCCAAAACATGATGGAATCTGCAAAAGATGTGCTCTAGGTAAGAACACTAAGAAATCTTTTTCCAGAAGCAAGAGTAGATCTAAAGGGATTGTGGATTTGATTCATTCTGACATTTGTGGGCCTATGTCTTCACCCTCTTTAAGTGGGTGTTTATATTATGTCCTGTTCATTGACGATCCCTCTCAGAAGTCATGGATTTACTTCCTCAAGGCCAAGAGTGAAACTTTTGACAGGTTCAAAGAGTTTAAGGCATTGATTGAAAATCAGACTGGCAGACACATCCATATCTTGAGATCAGATAATGGAGGTGAGTATGAATCTAATGAGTTTGATGATTTTTGCCGAGAAGCATGGATCAAGAAAGAGCTGACAATACCATATAACCCTCAGCAGAATGGGGTTGCAAAAAGGAAGAATAGAATGATTTGTGAAGCTGCTAAAGCTATGCTTACCGATCTGGATCTTCCTTTATCTTTGTGCGCAGAAGCTACAGGAATTGTGTACATCAAGAACAGAAGCCCTCATGCTATCTTGGGGGAGAAGACTCCAGAATAAGTCTTCACCAAGAAGAATCCTGCAGTTGACCACATGAGGATATTTGGCACTCTGATGTACGTTCATGTGCCAAAGGAAAAGAGGGCCAAGCTAAAGCCCTTCAGTAAGAAAGGTAGATTTGTTGGGTATAGTGATTGCTCGAAGGCCTATCGTGTCTATATACCTGGACAGAGGTACATTGAAGTCAGTAGAGATGTGATCTTTCATGAGGAAGTTGTGTTTCGTTAAACACTAGAGCTTTCAACGGAAGATGAAGTTTCTCCACTTGAGTTTCCAGATTCAGAAATTCAGAGGGAGGAAGAGGAATTTGAAGATCAAATTCTAGATACACCTGAGGACAGTGAAAGTCCACCAGAAGAACTGCTTGAAGTTCCTCCTTCCAAAAGGAGTCCTGCTTGGTACCGAGAGATAGTACAAGAAGGCGAGAAGCATAAAGCTCCTCCCAGGACTTTTAGAGAAAGCATAAGACCACAGAAGTACTTAGGTCTTATGAGCTAGCTTATCAGTGCAGAACCTTCATCATACGAAGAAGCAACAAATAAACAGGTATGGGTTGATGCCATGATTGAAGAGTACAACTCAATCATGAAGAATGATGTTTGGGAAGTTGTTCCCAGACCAACAAGAAAGTCAGTAGTGACTTCCAGATTGCTTTATAAAATCAAGCATGCTGCAGATGGCAGTGTGGAGAAGTATAAAGCCAGATTCGTAGCTCGTGGCTTTTCACTAATAAAGAAGGCATTGACTATAATGAGACATTTGCTCATGTTGCCAGGTATACTACCATTAGAACCATCATTTCACTTGCTGCAGTATTCGGATGGAAGTTACATCAAATGGATGTAAAGACTGCCTTCCTTAATGGAAAGATTGAAGAGGAAGTCTCTATATTGAACAACTTGAAGGCTTTGTGACTCATGGGAAGAAGACCCATGTATGTAAATTGAAGAAAGCTTTGTATGGATTGAAACAGGATCCAAGAGTCTGGTATGCCAGGATGGATGGATTTCTCCACAGTTTGGGGTTTTCCAAAAGTACAACTAATTCTAACTTGTACTTTAAGGTTGTTCATAATCATGTCTTGATACTTGTTCTATATGTAGATGACTTGTTTCTTACAGGTGATGAACAGTTGATAGAATAATGTAAGAGGGAGCTTATCTCTGAATTCGAGATGAAAGATCTCATATTGATGCATTACTTCCTTGGCTTAGAGGTCTGGCAAAAGCCAAGCGAGATCTTCTTAACACAAGGAAAGTATGCAGTGGATATCTTGCAGAGATTTGGGATGCAGGATTGCAAGTCCATGAGTGTACCCATGACTACCAACTTGACAAAGTTGCGGGACTCAGCCACCAGTTCACCGTGTGAACTCTACTCTGTACAGATAGCTTATTGGATCCTTGAAGTATCTCGTGCATACGAGGCCAAACATCTGTTATCCAGTGAATGCATTGAGTCAGTTCATGTCTGATCCGAAGCACATTCACTTGGTAGCTGCCAAACATGTACTCAGATATGTGCAAGGTACTATCACTTATGGGCTCAGGTATACTTCCAACAGTGGAGTATTGTTATCTAGATATATAGATTCAGATTGGGCAGGTAGTGCAGTTGACTGGAAAAGTACCTCTAGTTATTGCTTCAGCATGGGATCAACAATGATCTCTTGGTCCAGTCGGAAGCGGGGTTCCATAGCTCAGAGTACAGCTGAGGCAGAATATATTGTTGCAAGTGATGCCTGCAAGGAAGTAGTTTGGCTCATAAAACTTGTATTTGATCTGTTCGGGGGAAGCTTGACTCAACGATCATCCATTGCGATAATCAGAGTCGCATAAAGCTTCAAGAGAACCCAGTGTTTCATGATGGATCGAAACACATTGAAATGAGGTATCATTTCATCAGAGACCTAGTGCAAAGAGGTGCTCTGAAGTTGCAGTACATTCGTACGAATGAACAGGTCGCAGATATTTGACCAAGCCTCTGACAACATCAAAGTTCATGTACTTTCGTGACAAGCTTGGTATGGCAGATAATGCCTCTCTCGTTGAGAGGGAGTGTTGATTTTTCTGAGTAGCATCGAGAGCCATTTGTTGGATTTTCCTAAGATCTGATTAGATTATCTAGGATCTTTATCTGAAAGAATAACAAGTACAACAAAATGCATAAGATATAAAAGATACACAAGAGACAAAGATTTTCATCCGGGAAACCATAAAGGAGAAAACCCCACAAACTTCTTCAGAATAGTAAGATGATCAAAAGCAGTAATAAGAAATGTTTAGCAGCTATCTTTCTCTCCTCCTCTGTCTGTCTGTCTCTCTCATGCGCCTTAGAGAGTGTGTAAGGTGTGTATAAATGAGGGAGACCGCCTCCCTATTTATACCCTTTCAATTTCCAAGTCGTTGACCAAATATAAGACTCAAGCCTACATGTCATCTCACTTGGGGCCCACTTCTCCTAGAGAGACCACAATTACATATTACATGATGTTACACTGGGTACTATTGCCCCCACTTACAACGGAGGTTGTACCTCAAGGTCTAGACACAATTTAGACTTCCCGTAAAGGGGTAACACACATCCCCAATGGGGGTACAACAACATACAATGATAATGTACATTAGAATATATTCCGATGTTACAAATACATCAACACTCCCTTTTAACTAGGAAGGTATTCTCTCTCTACACAGTCATCAACACATTTGGTCAGGTCTTCATCGCATCGTCATCATCAAGGAGTCATAGAGTCTTCATCATAGCTACTGCCATCATCTTCTTATAATTTGATCATTATCCCATACTATCTGTCATCAAAAGTTTCTACAGTGCCAGCTCTTTTTCATGCTGGATATAGGCCTAGCCTCCATGTAGGTCTTCATCATCTCTGCGAGCAAGCCATCAAGTAGGTGCATCCCATGACTTATTATATGCTTCTTGCAAAACCTGCAGGATCTCCCAGGTCTGATTATATGCCACTGCAAAACTTGAAGGAGCATCCCAGAACTGATTACATGCCTTACAACACCTGTGTACCCTATTGTTACCTTATCATCTTTAAATCATCTCGTCGTCACACAGAGCACATCCCAGATACACATAACACAACACTTACATTCCATTGGCATGGGAGGACAAACCTACCACCATTCGGTAAAGGCTCAGCATTTACATCAATGACCATGGGAGGACCAACCTACCACCATGTTGGAAAAGCTCCAGCACTTACATCAACGACCATGGGAGGACCTAGCCTGCCACCATGTCGGAAAGGCTCCAACACTTACATCAACGACCATGGGAGGACCTAGCTTGCCACCATGTCGGAAAGGCTCCAACACTTACATCACCGACCATGGGAGGACCTAGCCTACCACCATGTCGAAAAGGCTTATGTGTATCTACGTCTTCCAGACTCATCATTTCCCTTTGGAAGGAACCTCTATCTGAAGTACACCAAGCTTCTCTCTGAAGTATTCAAACTTCACTCTGGCCATTTCTAGCATAGAATCACATCAGGACTGATTACGTCCAAGGATAACCTGCGAGCTTCGCTAGGACTGATTACATCCGAGGACAAGCTACAGGACTGATTACGTCTGAGCAACCTACGAGCTCCGCAAGGATTTTATGCTCAGATAACCTGTCTCACTGACTATGCTAGAACTCATCACTCTCTCTTTCGAGAGATCTCGATTCGGATCACATACTGGAGCTTCACTGCTCCTCTCTCCATCACACAAAAAATGCAAGTCAGATTGATCAAATCAAATAGTAGCTTTCAAAAGAAATATACTACCTCACAAATAGCCGAGCAAGTGGCAACATATTTTGCCTCGGCTGTACTCAGCGCCATCCTGCCAAACTAGTAGCCTATACTGGATCTCAAACTGAAGAAGCAACCCAAGGTGCTCTTCTTCTCAGTGGCGCTACCAATCCGAATCAACATAACCATGCAGGTTAGTCTTCTGATTCGTATCATACTTGAGCCCATACTCAACTGTACCCTTCAGGTACCTCACTGCATGCTTTGAAACCAGGTGAGCATGTCTTCGATCCGTCAGGAACTGGCTCAGGTTGTTCATAGGAAAGCATATGTCTGGTCTCGTATTCATCAGGCACATCAATGAACAAATCATCTGACGATACATCGTGGCATGAACTGTCTCTAATGAGGCATCACACAAAAGCTTCAAGTTTGATGCCATATGTGTGGTTATCGCCTTGCGGTCTATTATTCCGAATTTCTTCAGAATCTCCATTGCATACTTTCCTTGACCAAGGAAAATTTCATTTGCATTCTTCCACACCTCCATGCCTAAGAAGTAGTGCATTATCCCTAGGTCTTTCATCTTGAACTCTGTAGAAAGTCTCCTTCTTGCATCTTTAAAGAGTTCCTCTTTTCCTGTCAGGAACATGTCATTGACATATAACAGGAGCATCATTGGTCTTCTGCCTTCAACCTTGAAGTAAAGGTTGGAATCCGCTTTACTCTCAGTAAAGCCTAGAGCCATCAGTAAGCTGTCCATCCTGCCGTACCATGTCGAACCTGAGGATCTTCTGCAGTCACTCCCTCTGAAGCGGAGCATCATTCTCCCTCTGCCTTTCGTACTCTATGTATTGAAACATTCTGTAATGGAGTGAGAAGTAGCTTCCTCTGCTACTAATATTCTATGTATCCATCTAGGGTCACTGGATACCAATATCCTCTATCTTGAACTTTGTTGAAAAGTTCTTCTCGCACCCATATGTGAGCTTGTCATCCTCTCTAGGGTTTCATCTTCAATCTTGTAGCAAAGGTTAAGATCTTCATCACTCTAGGTGATCTTAAAGCTCCTTATGTAACTGTATGTTCTATCCCATGGGTGCCTTCTGAGCTCGTACAAAGCCTTTATTAATTTGCACACGAGTCAGCTTGTCATGTGTCTCAACTCCTAGTGGCTGCTTTACATATACTTCCTCCTTGAATACATCATTCAAGAATGTTATCTTGATGTCAGTTGATGTATCTCCCATCTCATACCTGTACCCATGGATATAATGGAAGTGTACCACGTCACTGGTGCAAATGTCTCTTCATAGTTTGTGCCTTCTTTCTGTGAAAAGCCTCATGCTACAAATCTTGCCTTGTATCCCACGATGCTACCATCTATTGCATGCTAGATCTTGTAGATCCATATGGAAGACACTACGGACTTCCCTTCAGGTGTCTCGACAACGCATCCTAGACATCATTCTTCTTGAACTGGTACTCTTTGATCATAGTCTCCTCTTTCTTCTTGGCTACTTCTTCATAGCTGGAAGGCTCTGCATCAATGATGTCACTTAACAGTGTCACATAACTAGAGTGTGTTTGAGGCCTCTTGCTTTCTTTGGAAGTTTCGTCATACTATTCTTCATCTTGTATTAATTCTCGTGCCCAAGGTGGTCTTCATCTCTTGAGGTGGATCTATCGTTCTCTTTATATTCTTCTGAAGCTCTTTCTTTTGCCATGGTGTCTTTGACCTAGGAAGCTTCAGGTTCCTCTTCTGAACTGTCGTTACTTGTTCTTTGGAATGATCTACAATTCAAGTTCAATGGAATGATTAGAAACATATTATAATTTCCAAAACATATTAATAATGACAAATATATGTCACATAGCCATGCGACTATTTTAGCCAATGCTACAACATTCATCCATATCATGTATACATATAGTAACTTCTAGATGCATTCTACCCCAATGTTATTAAGAGTGTGTACTAATCCTAATATGCTAGCAAAGAGGTTTCAATCTAGATAAGTAGTAATAGAATGTTGTACACCATCATTGACTTCTTACCCATTATGTGCAATTCAGTAGTATGGATGCAAAATACTCAAACATCAACTGAATATAACCAAATGTATAACTAAACAGTATCATGAAATGACAATTGGATACTTATCTTTATTTGTTTTGTGGGTAGACTCCTTCTTGAGCCTGTAGCTTCATCATCTTCTTCATTCATAACCGCATCATTTCTTATCCAAATGATAAGATGGATAAGAGGTTCTTCAAGAATTGAGTCCTTCATATTCCTCATCGCTTAAGGGAACTTCTTTGAATCGTGAGAGCTTGATCTTCAGTTGCTCCCATCTTCTCTTCTCTTATTATGAGTCGAGCTTCTTCTTATGTGCACTCTTCCCAGAGTCTACTGAAGGTAATCACTTCCTTCTTGCACACATTCCTCGAATGAATCCCATGATCTTGGGAGGCCATTCAAGGTGGTTATAACAAATTAACAATATCTTATTCTTCTTCGATTGCTTCGTTATAGCATCGAACACTTCCTTTTGGTGTCTTCAAGGATGACACATGAGGGATGAGAAGATCTTTAATAGAATCTGCAACGATTCTCTTGGCTCTAGCCTTAGCCTCATCTCCCTCTGGCTCTTAGAACTTCCTTACTGAAATACTGATCCAAGTCAATTTCTTCAAGGATCACGGAGGTCCTATACTTCCATACTTGGAAGTTGTCAGCTTTACCAAGCTTGTCATCAAGATGGGTGTGATTAGTCATTTTGAAATGAGAACCTCAAATGTAGATAGCAAAAATTTAGATCTTACCGATTTGAGGTGTCTGACCTGGTTCTAGAGCTGGCTGGTCTAGGGTTTGTCAGAGAAACCCTAATTTTTCAAACTTGGAATTTCAAACTTCTGATTAGACAGAAAGATTGGCCTCTTCAAGGCGAGCTATCCAAAGTACTTATTTTCTGAAAATAGTGGCGGGAAGCTCCGAGAACAGTAAGCCCTAGTTTTCCAATTTCTTCAGCAGAAATGTTTGAAATTGATTCTGTTGTATCTCCGAAGTTTCAGATCCTTACAGTCTGAAATTTCTTACTTAGATAGCCTGATATGTCTTCTTTTCAACCCCATAGGTTAGAGCAGAAATGGATTCTCCAAGTGGGACTTATTTTGATTTTCCCAAGGTGACTGTTCAGCATAGCGAACTTGTACGAAATGCCACATGTCACTGTTTCACATTCTGGGTCTGAAAAGCATACCACAGAAATTACAGTACGTGCCCTACCTGCAACATCTTGTGAAATTTCGTTTCGACCTTCCTAGCCCAAGATATAGCAAATCTCCCTAGGCCACCTGTTTATGACTGAATTTTGGAGGAGGTTGGAACCCTGATTTGGAGGAACCATATCTCTTGAAGTATAGCGAATTTGAGGCTGGAACTTTTACACAAGGTACAACAAGAATTTATCTTCGACCAGTAAAATTTTCGGCTTCTGAGCCTTCTCCACTCTCGCGTTATAGTGAAAGTTCTAGAATGACTAAATTTAGTCGTCTAGGGTTTTCAGGCATGAAACCCTAATTTCCATTAGCTGCCATTGTAGCTGTATTTCGGCTGCACAATGGAACTTCCCTGATTCAGAAACTTCTACTACCAACAAATGCGCCCTAGTGAGGCGAGTTAGGCTAGCCCTCCTTGCTTGATGATCTGTGGAGAGAACACCTTCAACTAGGAAACCCTAGTTCTCGCAGCTGCACAGTGCCTTCTTTCAAAGAGGCTATGATACCAT
Source organism: Pseudotsuga menziesii (assembly GCA_001517045.1). Lineage (NCBI taxonomy): Eukaryota > Viridiplantae > Streptophyta > Pinopsida > Pinales > Pinaceae > Pseudotsuga > Pseudotsuga menziesii. Next base: position 350,370 of record LPNX011146655.1, read on the forward strand.
GTTCGATTTTCTTAAGATCTGATTAGATTATCTAGGATCTTTATCTGAAAGAATAACAAGTACAACAACTAGGTGATCTTTATCTTTATCTGATTAGATTATCTATGATCTTTATCTTTATCTAGGATGTGCCCTAGTGAGGCGAGTTAGGCTAGCCCTCCTTGCTTGATGATTTGTGGAGAGAATACCTTCAACTAGGAAACCCTAGTTCCCGCAGCTGCACAGTGCCTTCTTTCAGAGAGGCTATGATACCATGTTAGATTTTCTTAAGATTTGGTTAGATTATCTAGGATCTTTATTTGAAAGAATAACAAGTACAACAAAATGCATAAGATTTAAAAGATACACAAGACACAAATATTTTCATCGGGGAAACCATAAAGGAGAAAACCCCTTAAACTTCTTCAGAATAGTAAGATGATCAAAAGCAGTAATAAGAAATGTTCAGCAGCTATCTTTCTCTCCTCCTCTGTCTGTCTCTCTCTCTCATGCGCCTTAGAGAGTGTGTAAGGTGTGTATAAATGAGGGAGAGCGCCTCTCTATTTATACCCTTTGAAGTCACTGACCAAATATAAGACTCGATCCTACATGTCATGTCACATGGGCCCACTTCTCCTAGAGAGACCATAATTACATATTACATGATGTTACACTGGGGACTATTGCCTCAACTTACAACGGAGGTTGTACCTCAAGGTCTAGACACAATTTAGACATCTCATAAAGGGGTAACACACATCCCAAATGGGGGTACAACAACATACAATGATAATATACATCAAAAATTCTTCCAAAGTTACAAATACATCAACACCATTCTCTTAGTAGAATGGAGACACCTTGTCCGGCACCACGGTGTGGACTCAACCTAGAGTTGAGTGATCATTTTGTTGAATGATGATATCTGGTCCTTGACCATGATATGGACCCAGCTCTGCCCCAGGGGGACTCAACCTTGTGTTGAGTGACCAATTTGTTGAATGGTAGACATCTGGTTTGGGACCACGATGTGGACCAGTCTAGTACTGGTAGACTCAACTTTGTTTTTAGTAGCCATTCTTTTGAATGGAGGCACTTGGTTAGTTACCAGGACTCAGCCTGGGGTTGAGGGCCATTCTCTTGGAGAATGGAGGTGCTTGGTCTATTACCAAGTATTTAACCTAGTGTCAAATTATGCAGCCTATGGCTGAGGCACCTGGTCTGTTACCAGGAAGACACTATAAGCCCTAGACTGGGTCTAGGCATGTGTGACACTCTAACCCTTGATCAATGGGCTTTGCGATCTTCTCCAAGGCTTAGCTACCCTTGGTTAAGACACCCTAGTTCGCGATCTTGGTGTCACACAGAGTGTGAGATAAAAGCATTAGTAATTCTCTTGGTTTATGATGATGTACTTTGAGTGGTGATAAAAGACCATGTTGACCACATGTGATGACCATAGGGGCACTTGAAAAAGGCTAAAGCAAAAGTCAAAAATACATGAAGATCCTTAGTACCACTAAGGCTTAAAAGTGAAAATGCAAAAAGACCTTTAGTACCACTAAAGGCAAAAGTCAAAATTAGAAAAGAATAAAATATTATTATTTTGTGATTTCTAATTTGGTCCACTTACAGGTGACTCAAAAGATATAAAAGAAGATCAATCCATTTCATTATTACACACACACTTGCTCTCACAGGCACAACTGCTCATTAGAAGATCTCATAGGTTTGAAGAAGAAAGATTTTATGATTATGCCTTAGCATGGATGAGTCTAGCTAGGGCATCATCATCTATTGAAGAAAAACCCTAAGCTAGGGTTTCATCATCGAATTGTAGCAGCTGGTTTTTGAGTTAGGGTTTTTACCCTAACCCTTCTTTTCTATTTTTCCAGACAACCATCTTTTATCGGGCAACTTCTCCACAGATACGGGCAGTTGAGTTTGACATTGGGCAGGGGGTCTCTGTTCATGGGAAGCCCTCTTCTTCACGGGCTGCCCTCTCTTCATCCTCCAGGCAGGCCACGTTAGGGCTCTGCCCCTTCGGCACCCTCGGGCAACCCTTGACAGGCACACCCTGGAGGGTTCTGGCCTACGACCAACCCTCGGGTAGCTAATAGGCAGACCTGTGAGGGCTGTCGTGGCCTCACAGGCCCTTTTGGAAGCCTGTGGGCATACCCGTGAGGGTCCTGTAGCATCCCACAGGCCCTTTTGGTAGCTTGTGGTCATACCCGTGAGGGTCCTGTAGCAGCTTGCAGGGTTGTCGGGTTTGTACAGACCCTCGGGCAGCCTATGGGCTGGCCCTAGAGGCCTCAGCCCTGGGCTGTCTGTCCTCTGTGCAGTAGTGAGGCTGCACAATAGCCGGATAGAGGAGATTGGGCAGGACCACGGGCAACATAACAGGCAACCGGGCAGGACCATGGGAAACATAACAGGCAACCGGGCAGGGAGCAGGTAACAAGTAGTTGACAGGTGGCTGCGGGTAGCAGAAGGGTACAGACGGGCAACACAAGTATAGATCCGGGTAGGTTTTCGGGCAGTGTGCTAATGAGCAGGAGAGAGAAAAATTAGGGCAGCAAAGCCCTAGTTTGTGAAAAAGCAAAATTGTCATTTTTGTGTTATTTGGAAAATTGATCTTCTGATATTGTGGTTTAACCCTGTTGGGGTTTGTGGAACTTTTTGAAGAATTTAAGTCATCTCATTTACGAGATGATTACTAATGCTTTTGGGGTTTTTGTCCTTTAAAGGTTTCCCCAGTGAAAAATCTTGTGTTCTATGTGTTGATGTAATTGATGTTATTTACTGCACTTGTCATTTGTTTATGTTAGTCTGCAAATTTTTAAAAGTATTCATGCTAATGCTAAGATTCAACAGTGCAGAGCATACATAATGTTCTATGTGTTGATGTTATTTACTGCACTTGTCATTTGTTTATGTTAGTCTGCAAATTTTTAAAAGTATTCATGCTAATGCTAAGATTCAATAGTGCAGAGCATACATAACGGAGTCTAAATTTTTTTTAAAGATTTTATTAATGGTTTTCTTTTAAAAGAAGAAAAATGAACCTCCAAGGATCTCTTTCTGTTCAAGTGAACCGCGATCGGGAAAACAAGGAGGGAATGATTTTATCAATTTTCTTTTGGTACCGGAAAAAGAAAACAAGGTTATCTAATTATCCTACCTCGAATCTCTTTCCCCTTTCGGGTCACTCGGGAAATAGTGGGGTAAGTAGTAAATTTACTTTGCAAAACTGAAAGATTTAAACAATTTTGTAATATAAAACAAGGTGCACTACTTGCATCTAGATGAATAAAACTAATACTAAAGCAAAAAAGCAAAAAAAGACGCGGATCGCCCTTAGGGGGATGGGGAGTGGGCTCGAAAGAGCCTACTCGAAACTGCTTTTTATTAAACTTGATTACAACTTGATAGTAAATGCCACTTGGTTCTTATACAGGACGAACCCAAGATTTTACAAATAGGTCCAAAAGTTAACAGGAAAGATGGGGAAGCCCCTGGGGGTCTCTGGATGGCCCAAAAATTGCTTTTCGGACAACACCTCCTCCTCTTTTCGAACGGACCTGCTAAAAACCAGCAAGCTATTATACCCAAAAGATGCTCAAAAACACTTTAAGAGTGTCTTTGAACATCTAAAAAAAATTCTAAAAATTTATAAGTTAAAAAATGATAAAAAAATGCAAAGAAATGAGCAAAGAAAGCAAGTTTTCCTTGGGATCTTGGCTTGCCTTTTGGGCATCCAATATGATGTGCATTTTATGCTAGATCTAAAATTGAAAACATCGAAAAAAGATCTTTAGACTTTGCAAGATACAAAAATACTCTTTTTGGACAAAACTTGCAAGAAAAGACTTTAATGGCTAGATCTAATTAAAATATAACTTTTAAAAAAGCTTAGATTTAGATTAGAACTCAGATCTTGTAACATGGCTCTCGACACATGCTCAAAGTGTGAGTTCATGGCTCAACACAGGCTCACACTCACAATGAGTTTGCCCCCTTTCAGCCACAACACGCTACAGAGCACAGGTATTTCATATTTGATATCTTACATTTTTTTTATTTTTTATTTTTTGGGTAAAAATCTCAGCACATGCTATTATAGTTTTAGAAAAATATAATTTAGTATTTACAAATGTCATTACAAATATAAATTTATTTGTTATTTAAATTTCGAAATGATTTATCTTTCATGTATACAATGTTGTTAATTTTGTCACTGTTTTGACTTTCAAGTTTTAAGTTATTGTTTAATAGTTAACTTAGAAGTTAGAACTATTAAAAGTTTTCAGTTTTAGAGCTTAGGCATGTTTCTTGAGTCTTTACTATTTCGCTTTGATAATGGACAATGATGATTGGACAATACTTTATATTTCCTTCTGTAATTTGAATTTTATATTAGTTCTACGTTTTATTTCAATATATATATATATATATATATATATATATATATATATATATAATTGCAGTCCCCTGAAAAATTTGGGGTGTGCTCTAGCCGTCCCGAAAACTCGTCGTCGCATCCCTTGCGTCCCCCCATCCCCGAGGCCAGTGCAACATAAGATTTATCATTACATACCTTATCTTGATTCACATTCTTGCACCCTTTCTAAATCTATCCTTCTTCCTTCCTTTTTATTTATATTATTACACCCTTTTTAATGTATATTAATATTTTCTTTCTTTATTCTTGAATTTTCCCAAATAATTTCCCTTTATCATTTTAATATTTTATGTATGTAAGATAATATTTAGAAATTATTCCTTTTCTACAAGTTTTTCGACCAAGTCCTCTCATCACATTTGTTATCTTATTCTATGTCTGGTTTTCTCGCTCTTCATTTTTTAGCTTTTCATGTTTTCTCAATCTTATTCTAAGTTTTCTTCTTCTAATCAATCTTAACTTTAATTCTTTTATTTTCTTATTTTTTCATGCTTTATCTTGTTTCACATTCTTTCACCCCTTTTAAATCTTTGTTATTACACTTTCAATTTATATTAATATTTATGCCTTTATTCTTGGAATTTTTCCAAATCATTTCCCTCCATTTTATTATTATTTATGTATGTAATACAATATTTTGAACTGATTCTTTTATTAAAGATTATATTGACTAAGTCCTTTTACCAATATTGTATTATATTTCTTATATTATTCTTAATGTCTAGTTTTCTTGTTTCTTGTTTATATTAATATATTCTTTCTTTATTCTCGATTTTCTCCAAACAATGAACAATCTTATTAATATTATATGTAGGCAATATAATTATTTTATTAAAGCTTATTTTGACCAAGTCCTCTCATTAATATTATATTATAAATTTGAAACTTTATCCTTGTCACTCGAAACATTGGGAAGTTTCTAAACTGCAACACTGTATAATCCAGAAAATCACATGCAATTATCAGTATCCTTTTAATGTCCAATTGTATGTAGAAACTGACTGTCATGTAAATACTTAGCTGCCTTATCTTAGGCACACTAAGCGTGTGGCTGTTAAGTTGCTTCTTGTTACCATTAACTATGTTATGTTAGAACTTAGTAGGAATTATTTTGTCATTAAATTTTTTGGGACCAGCAGAGACATTGGTGTAAAGTGTCCAATGCGGTTTAACATTACCTCCTAGTTAAAAATGAGCAGAGGTGAAATAAGTGTTCTTGATTCTATCGGCATTAATGTTATATGTTTACTATGAGCTTTTGTCATTCAAGTTCATTTTTATCAATCTTTCTTTAACTGGCCATGTGAGTGGAGGCTAAATCTGAAGACAATCTTGCATCTTGAAGATGATTATGAAGGTTAGAGTTTTTAAAGTTTTCTTAACCTAATCTTAGTTGTTGTTCTGCAGGTCTTGAAGGATGGACTGACAACAGTACATGTTCCATATGCATATGGTTTTGCAATTATTACGCTGACAGTTCTTGTAAAAATTGCTACTTTTCCATTGACCAAAAAACAGGTACATGTTATTCAATTTGACTTCTATGTAGATATTGTCTAACATATTCAAATATTAGATATTCTGCTTAGTATGCAACTTAAATATCCTGTCTACAAGTACTGATAATGATGTACAAGTTTAGGAATTTGAAACCACAGTTGCAATATTTGAGTTGATACCCAATTCACCTGAAACATTTCATGAAACCAATGTGCTTGGAGATCCTTTGACAGAGTTTGCTATATGTAGATATCTTCTCTAGTTCTAGTGAAGCCATTTTTAAGATTGTTAAGGCAATCACCTCAAATGGAAACCTTTCAGTATTAAAAATGCTCATTTTCTTGAAAAACTTCAAACTATACTAGTTTTAGAAACCTAAAGCAGTTCCGTTATTGATGATTTAAAACAAATAATATATAGTTTTATTGATGCTTGCGTGTCCAATATAATTAATCACCCTGGGTTCCTACATTTGTAGATAAGATAATTTTATTAATTTCCAACCATGTTTGTGGATAGTTGTTTTGAACTTTTGCATCTTTGTTTTCATTTTTTGAGAACTGCATTTGTGGTATTTTGCAAAACCTTGGCAACCATGATACTGTTATCTTTTTGTAGCTTGGATAGGTACTTCTACATAGTCTGTGTCTAGCACGTAGAAGTGGTTCGAAAAGTGACTCTCTAGACATTAACTTTATTTTATAAAGTAAAAGTGACTTTTATGTTATAATGACCAAAAAACGACTTAAGTTGTGTCAACGAAAGATTAAGTCGTGACCGTAGATCTCAAGTGCTCATGATCTAATCTTGACCATCAATCACTTTGGAGATCTAGGTTTAGGGTTTTTAGTCATTGTGAAGTTATAAAAGAAGATCTAAGGAAAGATTAGACACATCGAGAGAGAGAGAAAACTTAAAAGTTGAGAGGCTGAAGAGAAGAGAGATAGCAGCAGGAGGAAAATCGCAGGAGGTTGGGCGCACTTGATTTTGGCATACAAATCCAGGCAGCATGAGACTGCACATAGATTGAGGAGATTAAATGGAGCTGCAGAGACCATACAGGTCGTACAGACTGCAGAGGAGCATAATTAAGTCTGCTGCACAATTTCCTAGACGCTGGCACAGAAATTGAGGCAGGCCATACAACAAAAAAACAGTGCAGAAATCTGTTGGCACTATTTTCAAGCAATTTGGGTTGAAAGTATAGGTTCAGTTACTGCTGTAATAATTTCCAGAAATTCTTTGTGAGCTGAATAATTAAATTATTCTCTCTGGTTTTTCCTTCAAGATTTTTCCAAGGATGTTTACCCAAATTTTTTGAGTCAAATGTGTGATTGGTTTTCTATTTCTGCTGTGCATTTACAGTTAATTAATTTTTACTCGAATTGGAAATCAGATCTGAGCTTAGATAAATTAACATGGTATCAGAGCTTTGCCTCTGAGAGAAAACCAAGACTTTGGCACAGGTATCTGTAGATATTTGCAAGTTTTATTTTTCATCAGGAGGTTGTGGGCTTAGTGTATCATTTGGGCAGGGAAGATCACATAATCCCTCATGTGACTTAGGAGAAGAATGCCTATGAGATGTGGGAATCTTTGACGAAGTTTTATCAAAGTGGCAACCAAAACAGGAAAATGGTGCTGTTATCACAGATCTTGTAGTTGCCCCAATAGATTAATCCTATACAGGATGGCAAAGGGGATAGGCAACCAAAGCTGTGACCTACGAAAACCCTAACCCCCCAAAAATGGATGGTTGTCATGTCGGTTAGAGATTCCTTCGCTTTATGTCACTGAATGCCCAAGTGACAAGGGGGGAGACCCGATTTTATCCTGAAAGGACAGATCTACAGCTAATCACCAGATCAACTCCAAAGAGTGAATACGTAAGGTGAGAGCTAGAAACCCCAGATTTAAGGAATAAGCCACACTTTAAGGGATATTCGAGTACGGGTGTTTAAGGAATATGGAAATGTTACTCGAATCAATCAGATCAGTGGCTTACAGAGTTAAAACAGATCTGGGGTTGGTGTGTTCGTTAAAATGATCAGACACGGGACCTTGGGGGGATTTCATTAGAAGTATAGGAAATACCTAGGACGAGGCCGATTTAATGAAATGAAGGCTTCAACACACCTATTTGGTTACAAGGATTCGACAATAAAAATACCCAACTGGAACCGGAACAAAAACAAAGGAAATTGACAAAAAGCCAAACATGGGAGTTTTCTCCCAGACAGAAACCAGTGCCTGGAGATGGGCAGAGGAGTCCAAGCTTGACATGTCTGAGGGAGAAGGGGTTTCTTGGTATGCGGAATAAAACCCAGATCACCAAATTTGCCAATTCCTGGTGCAAATTGGTTCGATGATTTTCCTAGTACTAAATGAGGGTTTTTTCAATGCAAGAAATGATGGGTAATGCATGCAGAAAACAAAAGGAGAAAATACCTGTGAGGCGTACCTGGATCTTGTAGATGATTTTTGAGATGATGAAGAATGTTGTTTTTCCAATCAAATGAACGTTCCAGGAGAGTATCTTGATAGTATTCAGCGTCAGGCAATGACCCTAGCGCCCTCTTCAACCTGCCCAATCAGAGAAAGATCAAAAGATCAGACAAACGAATAGGATCTTCATTATAAAGAAAGTATGGGAATGAAAAATCATTAGAGAAAGAATCACTCCCTGAACTAGACAACCCGAGAGCCAGAGCACGGTGAGTTCCCTCACAAGTGCGCCCTCCTCTAGCGCGCCTCTTCAACTTGCAGATGAGTGGGTAAGGAAAAATATGCACGATCAATCTTGAAAACAAATTCAGTGTAGGAGACCAACAATGCCAATCAACAAACCATCAATACATCAGAAAAACTCAGAGTGTAATCCCACACAAAATCTCTTTATTCAAATTCCGGTGCCAGAGCTCATGAATACAATGGGGGGGGGGGGTCACCTCTCTTAAATAGTTTAAGAGAGACGCAAACCCTAACTCACTTTTACATCCAACAGTTAAGATTAAAACATCTTCAATAGTGGAGATCAACAATACATAGATCGATACATGGATCAAGTGACTAAGTCTAAGAGGGGGCACACTTTGCTCAAGGACGCCTATCCTAGGTGAAAATCACAATATAACATGAGATGTGACATGAAAGTACATAAGAGGGGGTCACTAGGGGCTTAATTCACCCTAGGCCCCTTCACAACTTCATAATACATGATATAACAATGAAATACGGGCCCTTCACAACTTCATAATACATGATATAACAATGAAATACGTCAATAGCCAAGTTGAGGGGGCGCCCCTTGGGGGGCTTTTCTCACAGACTGAGCCAAGATAAAAATAATTCGAATATCTGCTGACTAAAAACTGTTGGAGGATTGTTCGGTATGCTGAGACACATCATCTGTCGAAATTCCAAGCCATTTCCTTGACCCAGGAGGCCGAATCGTTTTTTTCAGTGATTTCTCTAGTTCATTTTTTGCTAGTAGAATCTGTGGAAAATGATAAATCCACCATAACTCTGTCCAGGGTGCAAATTGGGGCAAAATGACTACTCTAGATGATCTGGAGACATAGAAGAATGGTATAAGTGATTACTTATACCCCATGGAACATTGCACTGCTCTAGGAGAAACCAACATACTGCCATCTGTAATAAAATTTGATCATTTGGCCAATAATTAATTGATAATAATCACTTTTTAGGAGAACCAGGGCCAAACTCTCAAAACTGAAACCACAATATTGGTCCTGGGCATGTTTGGAACAAATATAGACCATGTTGTTTTTTGAGTCACTGCCTTAGGAACCGTGCTTGACTTGGTTGACTGGGTTGACCAGGTCAAAGTACCCAAAATCAAGGTGAGATATTTTTTATCAGTATGATCCTGTAAGCATTGAGGGTAAGAAATGCTCCAATAATGTATATCAAAACCAAGCTTCAATCAATTATTCATAATCATGGTGACAATTAATAATAATAGTGAGATATACCTGTGCTTCTGAAGAATATTGGAACTTTTCTGGAAGTCTGCTTGTCTATGCCATACTTACCATGGGTAAACAATGTGCTACTGCTGGGTGAGGATGGACAACAAGGCTGAGGCAAAGGGTAATGACTTTTGACTGACTTTGACTTTGTGATTTATCCAAATAATGACAAGTACACACAACCAAAGTGACATATGCATGATAGACTGAACAATAGGGAATGGTGGTGTCTCATAGGTGGATGAGCTGATCTGAAAAGTGTCCATTCAACCTTAACAATCATGTCTACGACTCACATCCAAGTTAAAGATCAAGCTCCGTGAGGATCTTTTCTAGGACGCTTGCGTTGAGTACACAAGAAACTGTAGTGAAGAGACCCTAGGGAACACTTAGAATTAGTTGTCACTTACTCTATCTCACATCAAAACCCGTAGGCTCCATGAGGAATCAATCATTACATTTCAATCAGATGGCCAATAGTCTTTAGATTTAGCATTTGTTTATCCACTGCTTTGTTTGGGCCTTTAACAATTTCAGTTTATAGCCTTTTTGATTTGTGTCTAAAGAAACAGTTTGCAATTTCATTTGCAGGCTTTGCATTTCATAATATATAGCATATAGCTTATAATGTATGTAATGATGGTAGACATATTGCTTCAAGTTTTAGCTGACAACTTCTCGGGCAACTAGGGGGAATATCCACAATTAGGACCAAACATCGGGGGCAACCGACTAGAGAGGTCAAGGCTTCAAAACCCAACTCGCCTAAGCTGAGGAACCAACAACAACGAGTTCTCTTGGCCCAGAAGGTTCAAGGCTTCGACAAGCTTTGTTGCACAACTCAGGGCCGAGACACAAAACAACATGGGATCCATCATGCATAGAGGTCAAAATGGGGAAAAGATCTTCATTCTTACAAGTCTCAAACAGTCTAAGTCATAGGATAAGTTTACAATGGATGAAACTGGATGGACGAATCAAGTGATAAGTGAAACCAACCTAGCACTAAGGTTTACAATTTGTACAAGCATGGCATGAGCAACAGTCTTCACATCAAGTCCCTTGATTAGTCATAACACAGGTTAAAGCAACAATAGATATAAGTATAGGTCACCATAAGCATCCTAACATGATAATCATAGGTGTCTGACATACATCATAGAGCAAAATCAAACCAAAGAAGTGTATACCTGATCTCACCAAATATACCTGTCTCCAACTGATAAGCCCCTCTATAACTATGTGTACCAACTTTGATATGCTGCTCTGCTACAATAAACTAGATCATCACCAAAAGCATCTCAATGGACCCCTGAATCTCAGTCCTGGCAAGGAAGATTTGATGAACAAGGCTCTGAACTGACTGAAGTTGTAAAGATCCATGCTAATACCCCATGTGAAAAGTAGCTCGGAATAGAACAAGAGATAAGTCTGTATGCTGCATCATGGTAGCCTTGCTGCAAATGTATATGTGACAACAGGTGCTAAGAGAAAAGCTTCACAACATGAAGATGTTCAGTTGTGATACAGTTGCATCCTATCTCACTAAAATCAGTCCGTGATGAGTTGGCTGTTGTTGTCGAAAAGGTTGAGGATCCATAATTGGTTATAATAGCCTTGATCGTTTTTTTTAAACCATGGGATGTTTTCATCTGTGGAATTGTTGCCAGAGAGAATCTTCCCAACTAGGAAAGATTATGGGATGATTTTACACAGGAATAGATGAGAATGGGATCCAACCATGAAGGACAATAACAAGGTGGTGATGAGAAGAATGTTGCTCTTATAGGAAAAAGGAAAGCCAAGAAAAGCTCCAGTGGTGGGGCTACCTCAAAGGGTGAGAAGAAAGACATGAGCAAAGTCAAGTGTTTTGCATGTCACAAAACAAGGCACTATGTTGGTTGGTGTCCAGACAAAAAGAAGGGAAAAGGTGAGACTTGGTTTGTAGCCTCTGCAGAGGTTGAATAGTTTGTAACTAAGTTTGAGAAGGAGCTCTCTTTAGCTGCACACATTTTGTGCACTGATGGTATAATTGTAAAGCTTATGGTTAGTGGTGCATGGTTTGTAGACAATGGTGCATGGTTTGTAGATAGTGGTGGGAATGAGGGAGTTGTTCCTTAGTGTTTCAGAGTCAGATTCATACTGCTATGTGGATAGTGGGGTCTGTTGCCCCCTAATATGCACTTTAGAACATGGAAAGTCTCCAAACACTTTGTGCGTCCTTGGGGGCAAGTGAGAACTGGGGACCACTGTCACCACAGTCCACAACTCCTCTGTTTAGGCTTAATCCCAACAGAGCCAAGGGGGGTAGTCCCTAAGGAATACTAAGTTCCTATATTTATTAACAAATTAGTTAAAGGGATTAATTATTAAGGTTTATTAAATTATTAGACCAGTGCCTTAGATAAAGAATGGAATCGATATATTACAAGCTAAGATTAGCCATAGTTATCTAAGCAAGATCCACAAGATTATAATTACTTACAAAAGATATAAAATCGCTAAAGAAAGATATACAATATACACGTATAAAGCAAAGGGAAATGTATAGACCACACCACAAGATATTCACTTAATGCCTTAATACAAACCACAATGTAAATGCCAAGATGAGATATTCAGATATGCAAGATTTACAATTACTTAAACATTGAACACATGAGATTGCAAGAGCTGGAAATAAATACTTGAAATCAAAGTGAAATGCTGGAGTGAAACAACCCCTGTTGGAGTATCCTGTTGGTGAAACGTTTTGCAATGTCTCTTGGTTGATTTTAATAGATTTTAAGGGGTGCCTTAAATATTCGATTAATGTCTTGGAACCAAGGGATGTGTCTACCCCGACCACATATCCTCTTAAACCAAAGATGGAGTGTTGCTGTGCTCAAAACAGTGGAAACCAGTCCACCTGTAGCCTGTAGATCAAACCCCCAGTGCCGAGGCGCTCATCATGTGGGACGCGAACGCCGTGAGACCCCCCTTGGTCTCTCACCCCCCGTAGCTTCCAACGGTCACCAGTTTTTAATTGGTTCAGACAATATTATGGTGGATGCCTATTACTAAAACCTCTTCCACTCCCTGTTGTATCTCGTGAGAACTTCGCAGAGTGATAACCGAGTATAGGATCAGGGTCCAGAGAAGTTGTTGGTTTATTTTAGAGGGTTACTTTTAGATCTTGTTACTGTTGAGCATGCAAGGTTTATTTTAGAACGATCAACAGGGTCAACCAAGCGGTATCCCTTATGGAAGATGCTGGTACTTGAACCCCAGACTGAAAAAAAGTAAATGTGTGAAAGATTTGTAGCAGAAAGTAAGTTATCTAGTCAAACTAAGCCCCCAAATCCTTCTTCTTTTCATACCCTTTGGTTCGAGTTCCCCGAAGGGAGATAACGGGGGGCAGAAGATACACCGAAAGACTTGAGTTGTATGATTACTCTTATACAATTAAAACAAATGCTTATGTTTGAAATAGATAAAACTTTGAGAAAATAAAGCAAGCTAATAAGCAAGTACTACTCTAACCTCACAACAATCCCCAAAGGGGAAGGTGGGTGAACTTGAAAAATAAAAGCTAAGCTAGATTAGATTGTTACGTTATGTTATGCTATGTTATGATTTACAATAAAATAAAAACCAACAACTAAACACCTACAGAAAATAGACTTTTCAAGTCTCAAAACACTATGAAAAATGAGGGAGAAAGGTCAGAAATGAACCCTCTTTGAAGCGGGCACAAGAGGGGTGTTTTTTGATAATTTTTTGGTAGCACCTGCCCTTAATACTTGTTAAAACTTGTCAAAAACCAGCAAGCAAAAGCTTGCTGGAATTTACAATAAACTCAGAAAAAACAATGTTATTAAAGTTAGTATAAAAATACAAATATTTACAGAAAATTTCAGATTTGAAAATGATTGAAAACATAAAGTTTAGAGGGCTGAAATTGCAATTTTCAGCCACCTAAATGATGTAAAAACAATATATTTAAGCTACTATACTAATATATAATGAGTCAAAGCCCTAAAACTAAGGTTTTATTCATTAACCAATGAATAAAACCAAGTTTTATTAGACCCGTAACTCTATGAACGAAAATGTAAACAGTAAAAGAAGTAGATTGACAAACACAAAGAGATTAGGAGCTTGGCTTTGGAGGCCATCCTTCAAGCCTTTGGATCTGCAAGAAATGGGTGAGCAAGACTACACAATGCAAGCAAGGAGATGAGCAAAATAAATAGCTCTACAAAAAAAACCTTTGTAGAGTTAAGTTAATCTCCTCACAATGAAAAACAAATAACCATTTACCATTCAATCCCTTTGCAAAGGGCATCTATGCTTAATAAAATGAAAGTAAATACTCACAAATGGAACAACAATACCTCAATGCTTGAAGAGGGAAGCCAACACACCATAGAAGAGATTTGCTCCAAATAATTTATTCTATTATAGGCCCAACTAGGGCAAGATTCAATACAAAGATGAGCCAAGAATGGCTTGAGCAAAATGCTAGAATAAAGAGAGAAGAGAAGAGAAACAAAGATTTTGGCACCAACCATGCTACCAAGAACCTTCATGCTAAAATGAGAGGAGAAGCCTCTTATTTATAGCTAAAAACCTAAAGAGAAGGCCCTTGGATGATGGCCAAATGTCACCCATCCAAGAGGGGGCCTTTTGGAAGCTTCCAAGAGGGGGAGGGGCTCCATATTAAGATGGAAAAAACCCACATAAGGCAAAAAACGTCCCCTCTTTTAAATAATTCATTTTTCCATTTTGAGTGGGCCCCATTTGGGTTTATTTATCCTTAACCTTGATAGGAATGAACTTTAGGAAAAATTAGAGCCACTAACTTTGACTTTTGGCTCAAAAATAAGAATTTTGCATGTTTCACTCTAGGCAATTAAATTAATTAATCCTGGTTTTTGCCTAAGTGGGACCAAAAGTGGGCTAAAATTCTAACCACATGTCCGAATGACATGGGACTTGATCTTGTGGCTTAGGGGTTGATATGGCATTTCTTTTTTGCACTCATACCTCTATTACAAAATGCCAAGGGCCAAGTGGCGACCTTATTCCATCAAAACTTTAATTAATTAATCCCTGACGGTGAGGTTAAAAAATTAAAAAAAGACTGACTAGACTCAACGAAATTCCGCAAGACTCTAGAATATGTCTAGTATGATCATGAATAACACTTTGAACCCTTAGCCACCCCATGGACTCGATTACTAGAACGCTTGTCACCACTTTGGAGGATTTTTTGAGTGAAAACCCAACCAATAAAAATCGTTAAAGAACAAAATTTATTGGAAGGGGAAAAACACTCGATGAGGGGGCTTCCCTAATGATAAAGTCCATGATATGGCATCCATATCATATGATCCATACATAGAACATAAAATTACAATAATTATCCCATGCAGGGGAGCGGATATTTCGAGTACAAAGGGGCAAACTGCCCTGCAAGGTGAAAAATCACAAGGATTTTTCCATGGAACAACTGAACAAGAATGTACATCTCCAATGTACATGAGGTTTCCACCTAGTCGAAATAGGTGGGCAACAGGGTCAACACCATACATGCTGTAAAGGATGTTGGAATAATATTATTCCAACTAGAGTCAGGATGAACTTTGGAGGTGGCAGAAGTGATGCATGTCCCAGAGCTAAAGATGAACTTTCTCTCAGTCTTAGCGCTGGAGGAGAAGGGGTATGGGGTCATGTTCCATAGTGGACTGTTGAAGTTTTACCAGGGAAATGTTTGTTCACTCATGCCTTGGGGTGGACAAGGACACTTTAAAATGTGGTCCCTAACCAAATTAAAAGGTGAGAATAACTTTATGATAAAGTGACCTTTTAATGAATGTTTGAGTTTATATTTTAAAAGTGACTTTATGTGTATTAATGGGGGTGTGCATTAAATTCTCATTTATTAATTAAAAAGTATTTTTTTAATGAGGAAATGAGATGGGCCCTAGATCTCATTTAGTTGGCTTTTAATCTAAGCCATTGATCTCAAGATGGAAGTTACTCAAACAAAAAGGGCTTGGGAAAGGCAAAGAGGATTCATTGTTCACTTTCACAAGAAAGAATTTTGAGAGAGGAGGAGCATGAGAAATTTCAAAGAGGAAACCCTTGAAAAATTTCCACATTCAGGAAGAGGAGAAAGGGCACAAATTTCAAGGCATCCATACAACACAGAAATCGAGGTCCGTACAACATTAGCTGCATCTGTACAACACAAAAATAGAGGTCCGCACAACATTAATCGCGTCCATACAACAGACAAATTTGACACATTTTGAGATCCGTACAGTCGCACATGTGGGGCCGTACAACACGAAAATTGAGGCAACTGTACAACAATTTGTCAGTGTGATGTTGGCACGAATTTCGAGGAGATAAGTACTGTAGTGATTAAATTTGTAATTCTTCCTGAAGAATAAAATCTCTCTGAAGTACAGGTTTTCCCTTCAGGGTTTTTCTTGGGTCAATTTGACAAAAAATTTGAGCATTTAATTTTTCATGTGTGGCTAAATTTAAATTTAGGAGTAAGAGTTTAGGGCTGCTATAAATTTTTAGATTTCAAAAGAAGAATATAAATCTCATGTGTTTTATGTTTTCAATCAAAATTTTTATTTTTTAATGAACATGCAATGATGGGGTTTGTGCATTAAACCATATGCTAAACTGAAACTGAAACTAGGTTGGGGTTCTTGAAAATTTTCATGGTATCAGAGCATGATTGAAGGTTGAAAATTACACAGAAATAAATTTCAGACTTGGAGAAATAAGGTAAAATAGGGTTGTTGAGTAGTACACGTTCTTGAACTTACTTGCAGTGATGGCTACTGGTCTTAGGGTCGATGACAGGTTGGATGGGGCTATTAATTTTAGTCCATGGAAGGCTAGAATAGTGTTGATTTTACAGGATAGTGAACTATGGGATATAGTGAACAACATTACAACCAACCCAGTGACTGTTCTTGCAGATGCTATAGCTAAAGCCACATTTGACAAGAGGGATATAAAGGCCAAAAGAATCCTTATTGATGCAATAAAGGATCATGTGATTCCGCACATATCAGGTAAAGATCATGCCCATCAGATGTGGACCGCTTTAACTAACCTTTACCAAAGTTCCAATGAAAATCGAAAAATGGTATTAAGGGAGAAGTTAAAGAGCATTGGCATGAACACGGATGAGAATATGACCACTTAACTCACCAGGATTGCACAGGTTCATGATAAGCTTGGAGCTATTGGGGAGGTGATAGAGAGTGTCGAGTTGGTGCGTACAACCTTGAATGGTGTGACAAAGCCATGGGTTGTATTTGTGGAGTCAATGGTTGCTCGTGAGCACATGCCTTCATGGGATCGTCTTTGGGATGATTTCATATAGGAGACCCGTAGAGGATATGTACAGGGCAATACATCTCACAGCAAGGATGATGAGGAGAATGTGGCATTAACATCAAAGGGGAAGAAGAAGAAGTTCAAGAAGGGTTCCAAGGGTGGAATCAAACAACAGGATGGAGAGAAGAAGGACATGAGCAAAGTGAAATGCTTTGCTTGCCAGAATTTTGGGCATTATGCTGGACAATGCCCAAACAAGAAGAAGAAGAAACAACAGACAACAACTTTAGTAGAGATTGATGAGTATGCTGCTAGATTTGAGAGAGTTTTCTCTCTTTGTTGGTGATTGTGTAGTGAGAGCATCATCCATCACCAACATGAATTTTTAGGATCACATGGAGCATTCCATGATCGTTGGGCACTCACTGAGTGCTTCCACTATTTCCTCCACTTGGTACGTTGATAGTGGAGCTTCGAGTCACATGATAGGTGATCGAGACATGTTCACCGAGATTTCAGAGACATGCTTGGAGTTGGAGGTTGTATTGGGTGATGATATAGTGGTGAGAGTAGTTGGGCGTGGGACAGTCCGCTTTGACAGGGAGTCCATGGAGCCCATGGTACTGAGGGATGTCTTATACGTCCCTAGGCTGAAGAAGAACCTTGTGTCAGTTTCCACGATTGAGGACAGAGGCCTTGGGGTATATGTCTTAGATGGGAAAGTTTACATCTTTCCTAAAGTAGATGTTCCATCTGCTTCATATGCGATTGGAGTCAGATGCGGGAAACTGTACAAGCTTCTCTTCTAGCCACATCATGCAATGGCGCACACTCAGAGCAGCAGTGAGTTGTGTAAGTTATGGCATAGGACGATGGCCCACCTTCATTATTCAACTTTGAGGATGCTGAGAGACATGACCACAGTTTTGCCAGATTTCCGTACAGAGCAGAGTGGTGTATGTAGAGGGTGTGCTTTGGGAAAGTACACCAAGATTGCTTTTTCGAGCAGTGACAGTAGATCAGAGGGAGTGTTGGAGTTGATTCATTTAGACTTATGTGGTCCCATGTCTTCTGCCTCATTGACAGGTTTCGAGTATTACATTACTTTCATCGATGACATTTCCAGGAAGACCTGGATCTACTTTTTGAGAAGCAAGAGGTCAGAAGAGGTCTTGATTTGGTTCCAAGAGTTCAAAGCTCTTGTGGAGAATCAGACAGGAAAGAAGATCTTGGTACTTAGTTCAAATAATAGGTGTGAGTATACTACTCATGCATTCGATGAGTTTTGTAGATAGGAAGGTATCAAAAGGTAGTTGACCGTTCCTTACACCACAACATA
The DNA here is from genome assembly GCA_001517045.1 of Pseudotsuga menziesii. Lineage (NCBI taxonomy): Eukaryota > Viridiplantae > Streptophyta > Pinopsida > Pinales > Pinaceae > Pseudotsuga > Pseudotsuga menziesii. Next base: position 368,995 of record LPNX011146655.1, read on the forward strand.
ATGGAGTGGTTGAAAGGAAGAACCATGCGATAGTGGGTGCAGCTAGAGCCATGCTGCATGATCATAGTTTTCCTTTCTTTCTATGGGCAGAGGCCTGTAGTACAACTATTTTGGTGCAGAACAGGAGTCTGCACTGTGCCTTGGGGTGCAAAACTCCTAAGGAGATGTTCACTGGGAAGAAGCCTAAGATAGGCCACTTCCATAACTTTGGATGCCTTATATACTCATATGCCCCTTCTGAGAAGAGGACAAAGTTGGAGGTTACTGGAGAGGGGTATTTTTGTTGGATATGATGAGGTCTTGAAGGCTTATCGCATATACCTTCCTACACAAAGGAGAGTTGTAGTGAGGAGGGAGGTGAGATTTGAGGAGCGAGCCTTCAGGAGATCCCGAGATTCTGAGAAGGAGCAACATGTTACTCCATAGGTGACAACATCTTAGAGTTCAACGAGTTAAGGCATAGGGTCACAGGTCTCAGGGGTGATTGGGTCACAGGTTACAGGTACATCAGTTTCAGGGTCTCAGTCTACAGGGACTTCTGGTACAGGGACAGGTTCACGGGTCACAGGTTGACAGGTTACACCTTCATGTGATTCGGGTACACATGGTTCAGGTTCAGGTTCACTAGGTACAGGATCTCAGACCGTAGGTACTTCTTAAGGGAGACATATGTCTGATGAGGATGTAGAGGAGGGTCTGCCACAAGATGCTACTTCCAGGAAAAGAAAGCCAAGTTGGCTTAATGAGCTTGTGAAGGAAGCGGAGGAGTCTGAGGGGCCACCCAAGAGGGAGGTCAGAGAGAGAAAGGCACCTGAGAGATTTTCCAGCTACATGGCACATGTGACTGGCTTGCGTGAGTTCGAGCCTACTACTTATGAGGAGGCTTCTGTACATCAGATTTGGAGAGATGCCATGATGGAAGAGTACAATTCCATCATGAAGAATGGTGTGTGGGAGGTAGTTCCAAGACTAGAGGGGAAGTCAGTTGTGACTTCCAAGTGGCTCTATAATATCAAGCATGCTGTAGATGGCAGCATCTAGAAGTATAAAGCTCAATTTGTAGCATGAGGGTTCTCACAAATAGAGGGAGTTGATTATGATGAGACCTGTTATCAAAGATCTTGTAGTTGCCCCAATAGATAAATCCTATACAGGATGGCAGAGGGGACATGCAACCAAAGCTGTGACCTACGAAAACCCTAACCCCCAAAAGATGGATGGTTGTCACATCAGTTAAGGATTCCTTCGCTTTATGCCACTAGAGAAGCTCAAGTGACTAAGGGGGAGACCCAGATCAATCCTGAAAGAAAAGATCCAAGACAAATCACTAGATTAGACTCCTTTAAGAGAATTCGTAAGATGAGTGTCTAAAACCCTAGATTTAAGGAAAAGCCACAAATTAAAAATATCTGAGTGGGGTGGTTATTCGGGATTGGAAATGTCACTCAAGTGATTAAAACAGATGTCTTGCAAAGAATTGATTCAGATCTAGGATTTTAGTGTGCTGGTTTAGATAATCAAATTCGGACCCTAGGGGGATTGAAGTAGATAATTGAGAAATCCCCAGGACAAAGCTGATATTGACAATTATGGCTTCCTGCACACTAGCTGGGATGAAAGATTTGATAATGAAAAATACCCAGATGAAACCGGACAAGAAACAGAGGCAAAATGACTGACTTGCTGAAAGAGGGCGTTTTCTCCCAGACAGAGACCAGTGCCTGAAGGAGGGCAGAGGAGTCCAAGCTAGACGTTTTTGAGGGAGAGGGGGTTTTTTAGTATGCCGCACAAAACCCAGATCGCCGAATTTGCAGATTCCCAGTGCAAATTGGTCCGGTGATTTTTCCTAATGCTAAAATGAGGGGTTTTGAATGAAAATTATTGATGGGTAGTGCATGAAAATCAAAAAGTGGAGAACTTACCTGAAAAACATACCTGAATCATTGTTGATGACCTCCTGGATGATGAAGAACGCCTTTTTGAGATCAAATAAGATTTATGGACAAGCTTTTGATGAAGTGTTGCTTCTGACAGTGTCCCTAGCGCCCCTGTTTGCCTGCCAGATCAAGGAAAATCAATCAGAATGGCAAATAAACAGGAAAAGCAAGCCGAAAGAAGTACAAGAAGAAGAAATCATAAAGAAGTTCAACTCCTTGATAACCAATTGCTGAGATCAAGCAACAAGGCAAGTCCCCTCACCAATGCGCCTCTCTCAAAATTGCCTCCTTCAACTTGCAAGTTAAACGGGTACAAGGAAAGATACACAAAACTATGTTGGATATATCTTAGTGTAGAAGAAAAGTAGTGCCAGTCATCAACTCATTCATTCATCAAGCAAGTAGACAATAGTGTAATCCCATACAAAATCTCTTTGTTACAATTTCGGTGCCAAAGCTCATGAATTACAATGGGGGGGTCACCTCTCTTAAATAGTTTGAGAGAGACATAAACCCTAACTCACTTTATCATCCGATGGTTGAGATTATAACATAATCGATGATGGAGATCAAAATATATCAATCAATATATGGATCAAGTGACTAAGTCAAAGAGGGGGCGTACTTTGCTCAAGGACGCCCCTCTAAAGTGAAATGTCACAACATAACATAAGATATGACATGATACATCATAGGAGGGGGTCACTAGGGGCTTAATTCACCACAGGCCCCTTTACAACTTCATAATATAAGATATAACAATGAAATACATCAATAACCAATTAGAGGGGGCGCCCCTTGGGGGCTCTCTTCATTGGCTGAGCAATAGATAAATAATCCGGACATGCGCTGATTGAAAACTGTTGGAGGACCGTCCGGAATGCTGAGAAACCTCATCTGCCAAAATTCCATGCCATTTGCTTGACCCAGGAGGCCAAATCGATTTTCTCAGTGATTTTCTAGTTCATTATTTGTTGGTACAATCTCTGGAAATTGATAAATCCATCATAACTCACTCCAGGATGCAAACTGGGGCAAACTGATTGCTCTAGATGATCTGGATACATAGAAGAATGGCATAAGTGACTACCCATACCCTCTGGAACATTGCTCTGCTTTAGGAGAACCAATCATACTGCCATCCAGAATAAAAATAGATCATCTAACCAATGATTAAGTGATAATAATCACTTATTTGGAGAACCGGGGCCAAACTCTCAAAATTGAGAATATAGTATTGGTCCTGGGCATGTCTGGCACAAATATAGACCATGTTGTATTTTTGAGTCACTGCCTTAGGGACCGTGATTGACTTGGTCAACTGGATTGACCAGGTCAAAGTACCCAAAATCAAGGTGACATACTGTACCAGTATGACCCTGCAACATTTCAAGGTAAGACATGCTCCAATGGTGTATATCAAAACCCAACTTGAGTCAGTTATTCATAATCATAGTGACCAACAATAATAATAATAAAATAAAAATATACCTTTGCTTTTGAAAGATCTTAGAGTCCTTTGGAAATCTGCTTGCTCATGCCATACTTACAAAGTGTAATCAATGTGTTATAGATGGGTGATGATGGAAGAACAAGGCTAAGGCAAAGGAGAAATGACTTTGACTGACTTTGACTGACTTTGACTCAGTGATCTATCCGACTAATAACCGATATACTCTACCAAGGTGACATATGTATGAGAGATAGCATACCCAAGTACAGATGGGTAAAGTACTTGGGTATGCTTCCCTCAGACTCTAGCAAGTTTTTAACTTTATTGCAATATAGGTCAACCTTCAAAGGCAGGTGCCCTAGAAGCCTTCTAGGCTCCAATACTGACAAATACCCAGTCTTTCTAGACTAGTCTCGCTTTGTGGTCCTATGGGGACCATTGAGCCGAACACTATACAAAGAGTGAATGCTCATCCTTTGACCATTAACCTTTCAATATTTTTCATACTTTACATAAGATGGTAGCCAGCCTACAAGAGCAGGTGCCCTGGAAAGCCTTCTGGGCTTATCACTCCGTTGAGGAAGGCAGTCTTGACGTCCATCTGATGGACTCGCCAACCCATCTCTGTTGCTAAAGAGATAATTGTCCGAGTGGAAGAATACCTGGCAACTGGGCAAAGGTCTCCTCATAGTCAATGCCCTCCTTCTATGAAAAATCCTTTGCCACGAAGCGTGCCTTATACTTTTCCAGACTTTCATCTGCTGCATGCTTCACCTTGTAGATCCACCCAGATCCTACCACCTTCTTGCCTTCAGGTCTCGTCACAACCTCCCATACCTTGAACTTGAATGCATAGTCAAAATCTAGTTTGATCTTCTATAGTGTCAAGGTATGTTGGCATGACAATATTGTACAGTATTTATATGAACAGTGAATTATGTGTCTATATGTACAATGAGGTGTACATATGTTTAAGTATAGAAGTTGAACACGTAGTGTACAAGTGTGAATGAATATAGTGAAGTGTGCAAGTATGTGTGAACAATGATGCATACAATGGTGTATGAACAGTAATGAAGATTCACACTATGATGATGATGATTTATGATGAAGCATAATTTGATGATGTTGTATGCCTTATGATGATATGATTATGAACACCTTGATGAAGATGATGATGTTGCTATGGTAGATGAACAATGATACACATCCATTAGAGTATGTACAATGACATGTATACAATTACATGTTTACAGTGATGTCTACAGTGATGAAGAATATTGACACATACAGTGGCATGTATACAGCAGTGCATGTACAATGGTGAAGAATACAATGTGCATAACAGTGATGTATACACTATGATAACACAAACTCCTTGATGATGTAGCCTAATTCATACTCCTTGATTGATGATTGTTGATGGTGATCTTTATACCCTATGATGATGTACACCCTATGTTACAGACCTTGATGATGATCAGACCTTGATGTTTGACAGACCTTGTTGATGATGATGATGATCTCAACCAAGACATGATAAGTTGAGAACAATAGTAGTGCATTGAACAGATCTTGATGACTTAGCAGTGTATTGAGCAGAGAAGATTGACCAACTGTGATTGATGGTTGATGTGCAAAGATACTTGAGCAGAGATTGAGAGGAGTGTTGCAATAGTGTTGATGAGAGTGATGAGTAGATGACCAACAACATCAATGAGCAGATTGAGTAATGTGCAACAGATTGATGACAATCAAAGATTGACATCAAGCGTGCAAATGGAATCTTGCACTTGAGGATTGGACTCCTCAAACCCTTCTTAGTTGGAGCTAAGAAAACCAGGCTGGGTCATGTTACAAGAGTTGGTGCTCTTTTCATCAGTTGGTGTTGATTGTAATCAAGAAGATTGTAGTCTTCCATTACCATAAATAAAGATCAAAATTACATATATTCTTGTGTCTCTCTTGATGTGATGATTGTGCTTATGACTCATGATTAATTTGACTGATGCAAATGATGATATGATGATAACATAATGCTTGATATATTCTGAATGATTAAAAGAAGGTAAAAAGGTTTAAGTTGCTCACACAATGATTCACCCCCCTCTTAGTGTGGCCATTGTGTCCAACAACTCATTCACTCTCTCAAGTGTGAATGAGGAGGAAAAGAGAGAGTTGCAGAAGACATATAGTTCTTGGGTCATTCCATCTTGTTATCTTATCTTTGTGACGGAACTATTTTGAGGAAGTTTGTAGGGTTTTCTCCTTTATGGTTTCCCCAATGAAAATCTCTATGTCTTGTGTATCTTTGATGGATTGCTGTACTTGTTAGTCTTTCAGATAAAGATCCAAAGTGAATTAACTGAGAAAAACTAACAGGTAAATGGAGTCGGTTTTTGCTCAAACTTGGTTCCTAAAGGTTTCTAATTATTTCAGACTTGGGTTTTAAGTTTCAAACCAAGCTAATTGCCAGATCTATAAAATCTATAAAATGTTATCACCTGCCTTGTAGTTGCCTGTGTGAGGTGGATCCAGGATGGATGGTAGAGGGGCAAGCAACTAAGGGGTGGAACCATGACTGCCTAGACTCCCAAATGGATGGTTGTCACGCCAATCAAGGCAGCCTTCACTTTATGTTATCTTAGTCCAAGACAACAATGGGGGAGACCCAGATCTGCTCCTGACAGGGGAGATCGGACCTAGACACCAGAAGAAGATCAGATGGGGCTTCAGGGTACTTAAGGTGCAAGGTAAATGGAAACCCTAGCTCTAGGGTTAAGGTACTAGCAACTGATGGAGATGACCACTGTCTTTGGAAACGTAACTGTGACAGGGTGAGCAAGAACAGAGCTAGGACTGCCTAGTACCAAGGGGACAATCTCAGTGAAAGATAGGTGACTTGAGTTATTAGTAGGTGTTGGCAAAAGGAATAGGAGTGAGGTCAAGTTGGGGCTAGCGCTAGCTAGGAGATCAGTGCCTTGTGTGTATTGGGCAATGGAGTTAGCAACAACCCAACGTTTCAGTGAACCCACTTGGGAGACACCTTGATCTACGAACCCAGAAAGTAGTTGGTCCGGAAAAGCTAAGGTACAGGAAACCCAGCTCAATGGATGGCTAGTGCTAGGGCTTAGGAGGACAGATCTGTAGTTCTAGGGTTACCTGGAGGCTAATGGCTCAGCATTGAAGGAGAGAAGAGGTCAGGGTGACCTGATCTACAAGCCCAAATCAAAAAATCAGTAGAAAAATCAGATTTGGAAAAGTCAAAATCTGATGAAGGGGGTTAGGAGGCTGAAAACCAATTTTTCAGATCTAGGGAAAACCGGAAAGAACTAGTTCAGTGTTGGGGTTGATTTAGGCTGTGTGGAACCCGATCTATCCGTCTGTGAAGTCAAAATTCAGAAAAACTCAAAACCCTAGCAGGTCAATTTTTCAGTGGGGGGTTATGCAGTTTTTTGCTTAAAAATCAGATCTAGGTCAAACTCTGAGGAATTTGACCAGCGTTTCACTTGATTTGATGAAGGGGAGGCCCGATCTATGAAACCTAGAAATGGTTTGGCAAAAGATCGGACTATTCCCAAGTTTATTATTTTTTAGGGTTTTTAGTGCTTTAGGAGTTTTCAGAAAAAGTTGAAGAAAAGCAAGGTACAATGGAATAAGATCTGAAAAATAAGAGACTTACCTGCTGGATCTTACTTGGAAATGCTTGTAGAAGTCTGTAACAGTGACGATCTTTGCTATCCCGATCAATTCTGGAAGATCCCCATGATTTCTATGGAATATGCAAGCTTCAAGCCACCAATGCGCCCCTTACCCTGCATGAGCAAACGTCAACCATATCAGATTTGCTAATATAAGATAATGAAACTGAATGCTACAAGACAGTAAAATGAAGTAATCATAGATCACAATGAAACTAATGAAAACCCCCTGATCCAAGACGAAGAGAACCGAGCGAGTTGAGGTCCCCCTACAAAAACGCTCCAGCCAAAACGTTCTCTTGTAGACAAAACAATGATAGCCACGAAAATTTCCACAATGCTAGGAAGCTGAAGACTAGTTAATCACCATTTGAGCACATAAGATGCAAAGTAGATCCAGAAAAATTTCCACAAAAAAGTCTTTCTATTATTTAGATCCAAGAGCCAAAGACCCCTTACAAATGAGAAGCTCTCTCCTTTAAATAGAAATGAGAGAACCTCAATCATAACCAAATCCTAACCACTTTCAAAACGAGCGGCTAAGATTAAAAGATGAAATGTTCTAATCAATGGTTGAGATGAGCTCAACATACAATACATGGATCAATATAATCATAATTTATTAAAGTGGACTAACCCACCCAAAAAAGGTAACCCACTCAACAAGAAATAAATGAAAGCACATGGTGGGTCCAAGGAGTGTTTGACTAACTCCCTTTGGGTGTCCCCATGGCACAATAAATAATATAACAATTTAATTCTTTGACTTTTGTGCCTCCTTGAGGAAATCGTGAGCCTCCAAAAAGAGTTCCAGAAAATAATAAAAAATGCCCAAAAAATAGGTGTGGGCCCAATCAGGAGCTGCAATTGCCGGAGAAGGTGTGGAGGACATCACTCTCATCATCATGACTCATCCCATGTCATTTTCTTGCCTTAGTAGCCCAAATCGATTTCTTCAATAGCCATTTAATCATTTTTTAATCTGTCTCGGGAAACGTGAACCTGCCAAAACAGCGTCCTAGGGTGCCTGCGTTGCCAAACTGAGCCCTCCAGGCTTTCTGGGATGGGGGTACTATGGTACAAACAAGTGGTTACACCCCTATGTTCCATACAACGCCCTAGGAGATCCAACTAAAACATCTCCCTACTCAGACATATCAACATGTGAAGAAAAACTGCATCAGAAAGGCAGAATGAGCCTGATCATATCTGCAAGTGCCCGGAACTGGAAATAAACTGTCTCATTAGACTCAGAGAGTCCAAATCCATCTAAGGTGTATACTCATACCCCTCATAGGTCTCTATCTGATCATCAACCGTTCCAATAAACAATATAACCCTCTGTAAATGATTAGACACCAATAATAACTCAGACTATCATCCATCTGCTGCAAGTGTTAAAAGGCTAAGACATGCTCTACAACTCATTCAAGCAACAATCACAACAAGTAGCAATCATTTCACTGGCGGTACATCAACAAATACATATATAAGGCTTCATTTATTATTACTCAGACTTAGACTTTCAGGACTATACTCACTTCATAGCTGTAGTCATTTTGCTAGTGAAGGGTGAAGGATGAAATTGACAAGGCTAAGGCAAATGATGACTTCCTACTCACCATCATGACAATTCGGATATGGAAAGGGAATACTCACTATAACCAATGTCGGACAAACAACAACACAAGGAATGGTAGTGCCTCACAAATGGGTGAGTTGTTTAGAGAGTGCTTATTCAACTTAGGCATCATGACTACATCAAGCTTGATCCAAGTTCACTAGGATCATCATTTTATTCCATGGCCTTTTTGGCCTATATGACCCTTTTGGGAGTTCACCGGTGCTTAAAAGCACAGCTAATCGCAGCTCTCATCCGTGACATATTTATTTTAATAAGGTCAGCAATTTTTGGATATAGCATATTTTAAACCATTGTTTTTTTAGACCTTTTCTTATACTCTTCAAGGAGTATTTTAGCATTTCATTGCTCTTGCCCTTTTTACATATGTTAAGAAACACAGTTTTATAATTTTCATTTTTCATGGGCGCATATTCAATATTTTCAATACAGGGTAGTACATGAGCTTTCAATTTTAGCCAACAACATCTCAAGTGACTAGGGGGAGTTCTGCACAGTGCCAAACATCGGGACAACCGACCAGAATGATTTAGGCATACAATCCAACTTACCAAAGGCAAGTTTTGTCACCAACTCAGAGCCGAGACACAATATAAACAGGGAGGCTTGTCCAACAAAAGTTCTAGCGGGGAAAAAGATCCTCCATGCCATAAGTCAAGAAGTCAGTCGGGTTGAAAACTAAACTGGAAGGTAATGGATGGGTGGGTGGAGACAATGAATGATGGAGCCAACACTAGCAAGCCAAAACAATGGTGGGAATGACTACCTCTATTCTCCCTAAGGAGGGTAAAACCAATGAGTATAGATTAAGAACTTCCAAGTCTAAGTAGGGACATCAATACATAGTACAATATACAACCAAGTCCATATAAATATCACTGCCAGATCATGATACCACAAGTTAATACATGTCACAAGAATCAGTATAAGAGCAATAATAACCATAACACAATATAAAATGCTGAGTCATAACCATGCAATATAATCCATCTGAGACACCATCTGTCCAATGAGAAAGAACTGACATAAAACTGGGCATCAATGACTGCTCCGAAAATGACATAAATGGCTACATCGGTCCTCAAATCTGAGTGTCCCGAGACTCAGTCTTGACATGGGAGAGTACAATAGTCCACTAATATAATCATGATCCATAAAAGATGCTCATCTCAGCATCTCATATGTAAGAGATCTGGCTGAAAAATGTACTGTGTCTGAAAAATAGAATATGGTAGCCTGGCTACTATATATGTGATAACACAACTCATTCACTCTCTCAAGTGTGAATGAGGAGGAAAAGAGAGAGTTGCAGAAGACATATAGTTCTTGGGTCATTCCATCTTGTTATCTTATCTTTGTGACGGAACTGTTTTGAGGAAGTTTGCAGGCTTTTCTCCTTTATGGTTTTCCCAATGAAAATCTCTGTCTTGTGTATCTTGTGTATCTTTGATGGATTGCTATACTTGTTAGTCTTTCAGATAAAGATCCAAAGTGAATTAACTGAGAAAAACTAACAGGTAAATGGAGTCGGTTTTTGCTCAAACTTGGTTCCTAAAGGTTTCTAATTATTTCAGACTTGGGTTTTAAGTTTCAAACCAAGCTAATTGCCATATCTATAAAATCTATAAAATGAGGGTTTTAAATTTTAATTGACAAAGATAAAAATATGGAGATCAATACTAACCTTGTAAATCGTACTTGAAAATACTTGCGACATCCTTGTACTTCGATGATCCTTCCACTTAGTTACAATTTCAAGAGAGATTCAGTAGCTCCAAAGTAAAAACGTGTTACCTGAAGGAGGAGATGCACCCTCTTCACCTGCAAAAGCAAACTATCAGAGTGAGATTTGATTCACAAATGAAAGAGAAACTGTGTAAGTCATTTGAAAGAGAAAGATTCAATGCACAAATAACAATTGATCACTCCCTGAAAGATGAAACGATCCACTTGAAGAAATGATGGAAGTCGCCTTCACAATCTTCCTCCAAGCAAGTCACTACCCTGCAAAAATTCAATTCGGCCTCCACAAAATAGATATCGATAGCATAAAAGATCCACTGAAATGTCTAAGTAAGAGGCATAATTATCATGTGCAAAAGCATTCACAAAGCTTTCAAGAGATCTGCAAAACTTTTCTTTGTATTCCAATATTCTCAGAGCCAAAAGTCCCTTTACTAATGAGAGAGCATCTCAATATATAGGTTTCTCCAATACAAAGTCCCTATCTCCAAAAGTATAGACGGCTAGGATCAAAAGATATGTCAATAGAATCAAACTAAGATGCGCGGGATAATACATACATGGATCACTCAAGATAAGAGGGGCGCACTCCCTCTAAGACGCCCAAGGGGGACGCATCGCATGAAAGTTGACTAGGAATAATAACATAGCACATGGTGGGGCTACGAGATGTAACATATCCTTCCCTACCATGACCCCAAGGCACAGCATCATAATATATCAAGATATAATATAAAATGACTGAAGTCACTAAGTCGTGGCCCCTCAACAATATAAGAAAACGCCCTAAATGATGAGAGGTAGGACGTGTGGACCCCACAAAGGGTGAAAACCATGCCAGAAGGTTTAGAATACGTCGATGCAATGCCTCAAACAAGTTTCATGCCATTTCCTTGCCCCACTAGACCAAATCGATTTCCTTTTGTAATTAATTAACAAGTAAAAAAAACACTCTAGAGTAATGTACTAGGGACGAAGTCTCAGGGGCTAATCCTTTTACAATTACCCTATGGGTGTAGGGAAAATGCATGAATAGGAAAAAAGGCCATAGTGGTCGGCTGGACTTTTGAACTCTGATTTTGAACAAGTGATTGTTCAATCTTTGGTGGCTCAACTACAAGTTCATCCAAGTGCAACTTGGAGGGTAACATTCTTTAAGGTATTTCTCTCAAAACCCAACCATGAAAAATGAGAGGAAGGCCTACTGTTTATATAGAGTCTTGCTCAACCTCCTTTACATAAACTAGAAATTGTTTTTTCTAAATCTTTTAGTTCTCTAAGAAATGCAATAAAATATTACATTCCTAACCTACTCAACAAACTCCTTACTAAAAGTAACAATGAGTTGTTGAGATCTTCATGCTTTCTTAGGATAAACATTGAAATAATCATGCTTGTCTCCAAGGAAAACAATATAATAATTTTCTCATGTAACTAACTCCATGAGGAAATCCAACAAAATAAATAAGGGAGTTAGTTAGTAACAATCTCCAGAGACGAACACCAGCCAACTCCGAATGGCACTCATGATTCATAAAACAAAAGTAGACCCTCCAAATGGCGCATGTGGTCAAAATGTGGCGCAGGTTTTTGAACGACAATTTTGAAATTTCCAACTTCTTCAGTACTTATTGAATTTTCTTTTATAACCACTTTTGGGAAATTCCACAACCACTCTACATCTAATGTCGTTGATATGTCCAAATGTTAGAGTTTGCACTTTAATTTAATTAGGATCTTTAACTGAAAGAATAACGAGCACAACAAAACACAATAGACACAATAATTCTCCTCTTGGAAACTGTTATCACCAACCTTATAGTTGCCTATATGAGATGGATCTAGGATGGACGGTAGAGGGACAAACAACTAAGGAGGTGGAACCAAGATTGACTTGACTCCCAAATGGATGGTTGTCATGCCAATCGAGGCAGTCTTCACTTTATGTTGTCTTAGCCCAAGACAACAATGGGGGAGACCCAGATCTACTCCCGACATGAGAGATCAGGCCTAGACACCAGATCAGATCAAATGGACTTGAGGTACGTAAGGTGTAAGGTGATGGAAACCCTAGATCTATGGATGACGTCACTAGGTGAACCAAGGCTTTGGATCAGGGTTTAGCCTTTTAGGAGATATGATATTTGATCCAAGTTGGGACACAAGTGACCTATGAGGCAAATATTAGATCTAGAGTTAAGGTACTAGCAAAGGGTGTAGATATCCACTGCCTTGGGAAATGTGACCAATGCAGAGAAGGTAAGAACAGGATTGGGGCTATCTAGTACCGAGGGATAGACTCGAAAGAAGGTATGACAGTGTCAAAGCACCTGAGCCATAAGGAAAAAGTCAAATCGCAGGAGAAAAAGGCAAAAGGAGGGGTAGCACTAGGGTTTGAAGATCAGTGCCTTGGGATCCGAGCTAAATGGAGTCACTTTTTGCCCAACGTTGAAGAAGACCCACCTAGGGTTGGACCCGATCTACAAACCGAAAAGTGGTTTTGCTGAAAAAGATCAGATCATGAGAAAAGAGGGCAACATGGAGGGTAGCGCTAGGGTTTGGAGACCAGTGCTTTGAGATCTAGGCCAATGGAGTCACTTTTAGCTCAGCGTTGAGGAAGAACAACTTAGGGTCTGACCTGATCTACAAAACCCAGAAATGGTTTGCCTCGAGATCAAGTGGTTTGATCTATAATATTTTTTGTATTTTTTATTATTTAGGGTTTTAAGATGGAAATACAGATGCCAATGGATGAAGATCTAGAAGAGAAGCACTAACCTGTAGATCTTACCTGGAAAACCTTCTAGATGCCTTGATAGTGATGATCCTTGCTATCCCGATCAATTTGAGAAGATTTGAGTGAGTTCTATGCCCAACGTTTAGCCCCAAGAAGTCACTGCGCCCTCTCTCCTGCACAACAAACGTCAACCATATCAGATTTGTTGCATCATGAGAAAAGAACAAATGCTACAGAAAAATAGCAAGATGAAATCATAGATTGCATTGATGCTAATGAAAACCCCCTGATACAAAACGCATCCAAGCCAAGCGAGTTGAGGAAACCCTGCAAAAACGCCCAAGTTGAAGTCGCCCTCCTGTAGACAAGACAATGTTTCCCGAAAAAATATATAGATCTCACAACAAATACCCAAATGTTAGGAAGCAAAAGATTTTCCAATCACCATCTAAGAACACCAGATGCAAAGGAGATCCAAGAATTTCCATAAGAAAAGTTTTTCTATTATCCAGATCCAAGAGCCAAAGACCCTTTACAAATGAGAAGCTCTCTTCTTTAAATAGGAATAAGAGAACCAAAATCCTAACCACTTTTCAAATGGGTGGCTAAGATTAAAAGATACAAATGTTCTAATCAATGGTTGAGATGAGCTCAACATATAATACATGGATCAATACAATAATGTAATATAAAAGTGGACTAAATCACCCTAGGAGAGGGGATCCCACTCAACAAAAAATAAATGAAGCACATGGTGGGTCCAGGGAGTGTTAACCAACTCCCTTTGGGTGTCCCCATGGCACAATACAAATAATATAATTTTTTAACTGTGAAATTGTGCCTCCTTGAGGAAATTGTGAGCCTCCAAAAAGCTCCAGAAAATAATAAAATATGCTTAGAAAAAATAGATGTGGGCCCATCTAGGTGTTGCAACTGCTGGAGAAGGAGTGGAAGACATCACACTCATCATTAGAACTCATCCCATGCCAATTCCTTGCCTCAGTAGCCCAAATCGAATTCTTCAGTAGCCATTTTAATTATTTTTTATCTGCCTCGGGAAACCTGATATGCCAAAAACTGCCTCCTAGGGTGCCTGCGTTATCCAACTGAGCCCACCAGGCTCTCTGGGAGGAGGGTAATATGGTACAATCAAGTGGTTGGACCCCCCATGCCTCATACAACGCCCTAGGAGATTCAAGAAAATCATCTCCCTGCTCAGAGAGGCCATCCAGCATGGCAAAACTGCACCAGAATGGTACACTGAGCCAAATCATCTCTGCAACTGCCCGAAACTGAAAACAATTTGTCTCATTGGAGTCAGAGAGTCTAAATCCATCCAAGGTGCATAGTCACACACCGTATGTGTCTCTGCATGATCACCTACAATATCAATATACCCAGATAGACAAAATAATAATCTGTAAATGACCACATAATCAATAATATAACTCAGGATACATCCATCCACTGCAAGTGTTCAAAGGCTAAGACATGCTCTACAAATCATTCAAGTAACAATTATAACAAGTAGCAATCACTTCACTGGCGGTCTATCAACCAAATATATAGGGTTTCATTTATTAATCATAACTTAGACCAGACTTTCAAAACCATACTCACTTCATAGTTGTAGTCAATTTGCTAGTGAAGGGTGAGGGCTGAAAGTTAAAAGGCTAGGCCAAAGGGTGACTACCAACTTAACACTGTGACACTTTGGCTATTGAAAGGGGATACTCACTCTAGCATATGCAGGACAAGCAATAACATAGGGGATGGCAGTGTCTCACAAATGGATAAGCTACTTTCAGAGGTGCTTATTCACCTTGACAAATGCCCACAATCCAAACCAATACAAGTAAGGCCAACAATCCTTAGATATAACTTTAGGAACCATTGCTTTTTGGGCCATTGATTTTCCATAGCCTAGCCTTGGTCCATGTATTTATTACATGGATTTTTATTATTGAGGCTTCATGCATTCATGTATGTTTAAAAACACTACTTTTCATGAATGTTTTAAGATATTCATTTCAATATACTTCAAAGCCAATTTCATTAGGCTTGCCTTGCATTCATGTATGTTCAAAAACACTACTTTTCATGAATGGGCTTTTTCATAAGATATTCATTTCATTTCCAAATCCATTGTATTGATGGCAGCGCTACTTGTTTCAGGTTTAGCCAAGACAACCTAGGCAACTCAGAGCTGAGACACAAATAAATAGGGAAGCTTGCCCAACAAGGATGCTCTATTGGGGAAAGGTCCTCCATGCCACAAGTCAAGCAGTAGGTCGGGTTAGAAACATAACGGGAAGGTAATGGATGGGTGGAGACAGTGAACAATGAAACCAACACTAGCAATCCAAAGTATGGTGGGAATGACTACCTCTATTCTCCCTAAGGAGGGTAAAACCAATGAGTATGAATCAAGAACTTCCGGGTCTGAGTAGGGACATCAATACATAATATTATTACATCCAAGTCCACATATTTATATGACCGCCAAATCATGACCTTAAATGCTAATACATGTCACAAAAATGAGTATAAGAGCAATGATAACCATAACACAAAATAATATAAACTAATATAAACTGAGTCATGAACATGTAATAATCCATCTGAACCAACATCTGTCCAATGGGAAAGCATTGATACAAATTTGGGCACTACTAATTGCTCTGCAATTGGCTAAATGGCTATATCAGTCCTCAAATCTGATTGTCCTAAGACTCAGTCATGGCATGGGAGAGTACTATAGTCCATCAATCAAATCATGATCCATAATAAATGCTCATCTCAGCATCTCATATGTAGGGGAGCTGGCTGAAAAATGTACTGGAATCTGAAAAATAGAATATGGTAGCTTGGCTACTATATATGTACATGCTAATCTATTTAAGAAGGGTTATTGGACCAAAGAAGGCATCTATGAGTATTATTGTTGATTTTGGGTTTTTGAGCAGCAACAGTAAGTGCAACAACAACAGTTGGGGTTGAAGACGAGGTCTTCAACTAACAAGGGTTTCAACAGTGAAATCTATCTGCCCTAATCTCTTTCTGGATAGGCCACCCAGGTCTATTATTAGCATTGATCTTATTCATCCGTATTCAGTGTTCCAACACACATAGGAGTTTTATTTGCAAGTTCACGTTTGCAGCTGGGGAATAGTTGGAAAACCCATAAGGATTTGTTGGAAGCCTAAAGCCCAGTTTTTCCTTCGCATGTCATCACCATTTCTCTCAGCAAGCTTAGCACATCATAGTGGGTGATCATCAACTCATTGCTAGCACATCCAGGGCGCCCAACAACAGATTCGTTTGGAAGAGGAGACGTCACCCTCTCAGAGCAAAACAATTCGCTAGGTTCCTTAGGGAGGGAAAAACTTTTGCATGTGACCAACATTCTCTCCGGCAGGTGAAGGCCAACATCCCGACAAAGTTTCAGCAGCATCAGGCACCTCCTCCTCCAAAAACGTTATTATCTTCCTGAAGAAGGCACACATGTAGCGGGACATAAAATTGAGGAAAGCAACACTACATTCCAACACATTTTGCATGCATCATATCTCTGGAGTACTATCAACTTATTTATCAGCGGTAAGTGTACATATGCTTACTGAAAATCTCTACCCTATAATCTCTCCAGATTAGCTATATTTTAGGGCCATTTGGCATGGCAAATTTGCATGCACTTTTTATTCAGATTTTTGCACATCATTGAGTATATGCACAACAACTTAGTAGCAAAGAACCGAAGAATATCAATTTGGGATATTACACAATGTCTAGCAAATGTAACAACATGAAGTCGTATCAACTAGGGTAATCCCACCAAGGAAAGCATACTTCAACACATCAACACCAAAGGAGAAGGGGACATGAGAAAAGTGTTAACTCCATCTAGCATCAAGTATGTCCCCACCACACATTCAACGAAAAGGGACCACGTAGACACTCCCTTCCTAGTGACACCAATAATACAATATGATCACACAGTCACTAGGAAGCATCCATATATCAAGAGAATGAAGCAACTGCATGAAAAAGGCATCCCATCATAGAATGGCCGTCAACCTGACCATTGACCAAGAGAAGACATCCTCCACCCAAAATCTTCTTCAAATATCCATCCTGAAGAAAAAAAGACATGGGATAAAGTTGTGGATCCCCAAAGTCCATCAAGAAACTTCATGGGTACCATGCTTCGAATCATATTTTGTGATGAAAATCAGAAGAGTTATTACCCATATTTAATATGAGGGGTAACAAAGGGCATTAACCCATCATTAGGAAAAGGTAGTTAACCCATCAATTGATAATGGTGGTTTTCTAATGCATGAGTTTTGTTATGGAGCCAAAGTTTGTTGATTTGGAGAGCAATCTTGGGATTGCAGTGGATTGAAGTGTCTAGGAAAGACTTCTTTCTTGAGATCTATCATGATGGACATACAACGAACAGGTTTCCTGATATGGCAGGTTGATATTAGAACTTCCCTTCCTAGACCAGGCCCAAGAAGACAAGATCCATTAGTTTATCTAGGTGAATCTCCAGGAGTCATTGAAGTTTTAGCAAATAGAGTGCTCAAGCCTTTCTTCAGGTTTTTTCCATGCACCATCCTTCTTCCACACACTGCATCTCAACAATGCCAAATGTTAAGAACACCCTTTTTCTAAGTTTTTTTCCATTACAGTGATTAATGATTTAGACCAATGAAAACCAAATCCAATCCCTTAGAAATACAACCTCACAAGATTCACAAAGGTGTTGTAAACTTAACACGCCCAAAATGATGCTGGCAATATGATAACCATCATATATCACCACATATTACTAGCAATTACTTTTATTTAGACTTCAATTAATTTTAAAATATTCTTTGAGCAAATTTATTCTTGATCGACAATGGTTCAAAGTCTCATGGGCTTCTCATATACTTTTAGGATTGATTTCAAACCAGAAAAATTATCTATGCATTTGTTCCTTGTATACTTGTGAATTTTGTCTCTTAATATAATCTGATACAGTCGTTTTGATTGCCCAATTTTGTGATGGATGATAATGATTTCAATGGACTCTGAACCAAGAAGCGTCTTTTCAAATTTAACCATGCAGGTGGAATCAACAATGGCCATGCAGAACCTTCAACCCAAAATAAAAGCCATTCAGGAACGATATAAAGGTGATCAGGTTAGTTCTAATCCTTGTTGGGTTGATTGTTACTTGTCTTGTTACTTCCTGTAGAGCAATTTATAGTCATTCAAGTTAATTTTGAAGTTTAGACTTACAGTGAATGCTTTACTGCAGCTATTAATAAACCACAGACATGTAAAAGATGATCAATAATGTCTTTTCCTCTTTAAATAGCAGGTAGAAAAACCACATGGCATATTTTGAGATCCCTTGTCTTCAGATAGTTCTTCTGTTATATTTAATGAAAATTTGAAGCAAGAAATAATGGTCTTTTTAATGAAGCCACCAGTAACTCTACAATGTTGAAAAAAACTGTCAGTCAATGTACTTTTAATGTGGTTCTGTCCCATTTCCCTTCCCAGGAAGGGCGCCTTTTATCCTAAATACCCCTTCATAACTGACACCTCTTTATGCAATTTCTCACATCCCTGCTATTTAGAATATTTATTGGCTTTAAATTGCTTTGCTGCAAACGAATAGAATAATTTTTCTGCTTTGATAAAGCACCATCATCATTAATACAAAACTGGGTTTTCATCCAAAGCATTGTAGCTTGCTCCACCATAGCATTTTTGCTTTACTGGAGATAGTTGCTTTACTGGAGATCAGACCTTTGTGTAACTTTGGCCTCTTTAACAACAAGGTTACTTGGGAGCAGGAGCGAAAAGCAAAATTTTCAGAAGCTTACGGTTTGGGAGCGTTTTTTATATGATATATATTTTTAATATATTTTGATGCATATATGCCAACAAATGCTTGTAGAATGTTGAATTAGTTATGGAAAGCATAAAAACATGAAATACACCATAACATGATAAATCATAATACCATATAACATCATTCATCAACCATCAATGATTCAATCAATTATAATATACTAGTGAATTCGTCAAACATAGGTCCATTATCCATAACATCCATTTATCAACCTTACAGCTTCAGAGTTCAACTTCAAACTTCAAACTTGAATTGCCATGTAATGTTCACAAAATATCCCATAATAATTATAAAAGAGTCGATGACTCAAGTTCTCGAATCTCAACAATGCAGAAACTTGAAAGTACCGTAAATAAGAAAAGACAAGTAGATTTTATGGATGTTTCCTCTTGCCACAGGAAATTTCTAATTTCTTTTCCCGTGGTCTATGAACAAAGGGAGCATGATTTTCATCCCTAGTAGCCACTGATCTTGAGCGGCTTGAGCCACGTCCAAGACTTGGTCCTGCATGACCCCCACTCGCTGATGTAGGTGGGGGTTGTGAAGTTGAACCTCTAAGAAAATATGGTGCATCTGGAAACAAGGTAGCAGATGGTGGTGGCATTGTTATTGTTGTTGCTGCATGGTCATCCTCATCGCCCAAAAGCTCATCCTCCAAGTGCTCTAAAGTTAGGGCTCTGTTGTCCCCCGATTGCACACCAGCAACAGAAATCTTTCGAAAGCTGTCTCCTCACTTACGAAGGTGGGAGAGGTGTGACCTTGGGGGCAAGCACAGAGCCAGGTACTGTCACCTACTCCTAGCTCATCCGTTTAGGCTAACTCTTAACGAAGCCAAGGGAAGTAGTCCCTAACAAAGAGTTTTCTATGGCTCAATGTTTTAAGTTAAGTTTCAGATGTTTTGGATGCAGATGGGTGTTGTTTAGGAGTTATTGTGATTTAAAATAATTTAATATTAAGGGGATGATGATTAATCAAAGCAATCCACGTTGCTAACAAGAGATCATACAGATAAGTAAAGATTCTAGACTTTTAATTAAGCATTTAAATATAATCAATTGAAATGAACCATAGACAGTTGATCAAGATAGAAAATTAATCAAGTATAACAAAGGACTAGTGCCTTATGGAGTCAAATAAGCGTGTGAAATAAAGTCTAGGAATTAAGCTAGTGAGTATTAGGTTTTGCATGTGCTCTTGGTAGATTTTAAGAATTTTAAAGGTTCTTGACTAGGGTGTCAACGAAGGTTTTTCAAAGCCGGGAGACTCTTCTAAGTTCCCTCCATTGAAGACATGTCGGGCCCGCCCAGTATCCCACGCTGGTATCGCAAAGATTGACCAACTAGACGAGAATCTAAGACAGCGGGAGGTTCCGGCGCCTCTACTAGGAAGTACTTTGGAAGAATCCCTACAATGCCGGTGTGTTGGTTACGGGTGTTTAAGTATTATTAAGTTACTCTTATAGGGTTTAAAGATCTAGTGCTATTTCTGGGTATTCCGATCTGGGATTGGTCAGAGCATACTCCGGCAAGGAGGGAAGGAGTTAATTAATTAAAGGGGTGTGTCTGTTGAAGGTTTTATTAAGTTAATTAATTAGACTTTCCGATTGAGAGCGCTCTTGACTTTGTCTTATGACAGAGGTTCAAGAGTCTTATCTAATCTAGATGAGACTAATGCAGGGATTGTGCAAGCTAAATATGCTTTCCGATAGAGAGTGCTCTTGACCTGTGTTTCTGCAAGTTCAAGAGTCTTACTTAAGAATTAATTGATTAAACAAAACAACATAAACATGAAGCAATGATGGTTTATTAAACTCTCCGACAGAGAGCACTCTTGATCCACCTTATGGTGAGATTCAAGAGATTTTGGTTCTTTTTATGACTTGACAATTATATGAAGATGCCAAAATGCAATAATTAATTTAGCAATCAGTGTTTATACTAAGGAACAACTAGCAATTAGTGAAAATGGAAACTAAGTCTAATCAAAGAATTAAGCTAAGTGCTTAAAGAAAACTATACTAAGAAAACATGAAAAATAACACAAGACACACTTCCCCCAAATAGTGGAAGTAGAAAAGAAAGGAGACTTGCTCCCAGTAGCCCTTTTTATTAGTCTTTTACAATAGTGACTTGTTCTTTGCTTCTTGGAAGAACAGGGAAAGAAGGGGATGAAAGAAGAGGGAGAGAGTCTTTTTTGTTCTTTTGCACCCCTTGCTTGTTTGTGGCCTTTGGGCTCTCCTTCACCTGCCTGAAACTAAAAGCTCTAGACACACACTTGTTATGATATTATTTGATAAAAATAATTTGAAATTAAGTCTACAAACTAGCTAAAAACAACTAATCAAACTTACTCAAAAGAAGGAAGAAAAGATGAATGAAAAAGGGAAGGCAAGAGAGGTAGAAGAGGGGTGAATAGAGGACAAAAGGCAAGTAAAAGAAGGCTGGAAACTAAGGGAAGAAGAGGGCTGCAAATCAGAGAAAGAAGGCTGCAAATGAGGAAGAAAAAGGCTGAAAGTACAACCCGAAAGATGGCCACGAAAGATGACGGAAAGGGGCTGCAAAAAGTGAAGAGAGAGGGCAAAAGAGGTCTGTCCAAAAGGTACTGTTGTCCGCCGATTGCACACTAGCAGCAAAAATCTAATGAAAGCTGTCTCCTCACTTGAGAAAGTGGAAGAGGTGTGATTTTAGGGGCAAGCACAGAGCTAGGTATTGTCACCTACTCGTAGCTCCTTCATTTAGGCTAACTCCTAACGAAGCCAAGGGGGGTAGTCCCTAACAAAGAGTTTTCTATGGCTCAATGTTTAAGTTAAGTTTTGGATGTTTTTGGATGCGGATGGATGCTATTTAGGATTTATTGTGATTTAAAATGATTAATATTAAGGGGATGATGATTAATCAAAGCAATCCACGTTGCTAATAAGAGATCACACAGATAAGCAAAGATTCCAAACTTATAACTTAAGCATTCAAATATAATCAATTGAAATGGACCATAGACAATTGATCAAGATAGAAATTTAATCAAATATAACAAAGGACCAGTGCCTTATGGAGTCAAATAAGTGCATGAAATAAAATCTAGGAATTAAGCTATTGAGTATTAGGTTTTGCAAGTGCTCTTGGTAGATTTTAAGAGTTTTTAATAGTGGTCTTGCTTCAGTAGCTGGATGTCCTAACCGGAAATACCTTTAGTGGCTCCGTTTAAAGACATGACGGACCTGTCTGGGATCACAGGTAAGTGTTTAATAACTTAACTCCTTGTGCCCAGATTGGGTAGCCTGGCGCCCACACTTGGAATTTGCCCACATGCCTCGGTATTTAAACGAAACAACGTCGGTGCGTTGGTTATGGGGGAAAAGTTTTAATTAAGTTACTCTTGTAGGGTTTAAAGATCCAGTGCCGTTTCTGGGTATTCCGATCAGAGATCGGTCAGAGCATACTCCGGCAAGGAGGGAAGGGAGTTAATTAATTAAAGGGGTGTGTGTGTTGAAGATTTTATTAAGTTAATTAATTAGACTCTCCGACAGAGAGCGCTCTTGACTTTGTCTTATGACGAAGGTTCAAGAGTCTTATCTAATCTAGATGAGACTAATGCAAGGATGATGCAAATACTAAGATGCTCCCTGATAGAGAGTGCTCTTGACTTGTGTTTCTGCAAGTTCAAGAGTCTTACTTAAGAGTTAATTGATTAAACAAATGTGAACAAGAAGCTAAGATGAGTTATTAAACTCTCCGACAGAGAGTACTCTTGATCAACCTTATGGTGTGATTCAAGAGATTTAAGTAGTTGACTTACTTAGAAAGATAAACAATTTAAAATAGAATAATCAACTTAATTAATGAATTAGATGTGATGGATTAACAATTATTCTAAGAATAAGATGCAAATAATGATGAAGACAAACAAATCTAACCTAAGCATACACAAGTAAATACAACACAAGCCTCTCCAAATGGGGGAGGATGAGAGTGGGGACTTAAAAACCCCACTCAAACAAAAGTACTTTATTGAAATTATTACAAATTGCCTTTAGGAATTTAATCTTTGAAAGGGCTTTTCAAATAAAAGCATACAACTCTACTATCATTAAAATTTGCGTAAAAAAAAAAAAAGAGAGTGCTTTTACTTTTACTTGAAGATCCTTCTGAAACCTGTGAAAAGGGAAAATAGAAGAAGTTTGAATGAGAGCCAAAAGAGCAAAGGAAAAGAGGGCTGAAACAAAAGAAGATGAGGAAAAGAAGGCAAGAAAACAAAGAGAAGGTCAAAATCAAAGAAAAGGAGGGATAGGGCAGCCAACTATGAAGTTAAAGGAGGACAAAAATTGAAGAAAAACGAGGCAGCGAAAGAGAAAACAAATGGCTGTCATAAAAAATACAAAATAGGGCAGCGAACAAAAAGTGGAAGAAAATGCCAATAACAAGGTTGAAGAAGGCCCAAAAACTAGGGCAAAAAGAGGCAAAAAGGGAAGGAAGACTAGGGCACACTAGGGCTCACTAGGGCTGTCCAAAATGAAGAAAATGGATGTAAAAGAGAGAAAAAACGTGGTAGCGATGAAGAAAAAGTGAGAAAAGACAAACAAGTCAAAGAGGAAAGGGGCTAGCAAGCAAGGAAACAAAAGAAGTCAAGGAGCAAAGGGAGAACTAGAGGAAGGAAGTTCGGTAACCAAGAAAGTATTTAAATTTATGGATGGAACCCAAAGGAGAGAGTTAGACTCCCAACTTTCTTTTTGTACTTTGAAGAAGAAGATCTCTGTAGGTCCTGCAATGAAAGTGTTAGATCCAAAAGGTTGCTTGAAGTTTGGGATAGAAGCAGCTGAGCTCACACCCTTCTTCAACCTGTGAAGCCTGAAAACACACTACAACTTAACACAAAACGCGAGATCAAAATATATGCTAGTATGCTAAGAAAATTGAATTATGATCAACATTACGTATATACTGATTACTCATGTCCATCAAAATTACTAATCTACTTCGCATAAACAATCAAGTTGAACTACAAATGATTGTTCTACTGTGCCAACAATGGCCCTCTTGAGCTAACAAATAAACAATTTAATCTCATATAAGCATTAAGGAAATAGGGGTTAGAGACAATATCACCTCAACCAATTGCAAAGAATTACCACATCCAAGAGCTCATGGACCTCCGAAGTCTGATCTTTATTAACAAATTAAAGCAATTGCTTGATACAATTTTCTCAGAGTAACTCTGCTACAAAAGTCCATCCGAATAGAGCTAAATGAGCCTCTATTTATACAAAGAGATAAGGCTAAAACCCTAAAACCAAACTAAGAGTAACACCGGAGTAATTGAATGAGCTCGGCATGATGATTTTGAGTCATTGCTAATGTTATCTTCAGTCTGTACCTCGATCAAATCATCAAACCAATGAGTGCTCTCCATTTCATCCAATTCGGGAGTTTCGCTAGAGATGACAAATCCGTTAACTGAATATAACTTTATTATTCACTGAATGCTGACTGAAGTTGAGTTATGATAACTCCAATCATCATAAATACCCATTGAGATGTCATTTAGCCTTTTATTTCGCTGAATTTGGATTAATTTGGAGAGTTTTAATTTTCTCCAAAATAAATATTTTTTAATAAATAATCATTTTTTCCTCGAAAATGACTTTTTTGAGAAAATGAGCGTTATGTGTTCGATTGATGATCTGAAAGTTGGATCTGACTGGTTAGCTGATCAAGAATGATTTTTGGCTTAAGGTTAGAGCCTTCAATCACTAAATTCGGGGTCCGGATGACCCACTTATTACAAACGGGATTTTTCCAATTAATTTATGGAAAAATTAATAAAAAAAACTTGGGGAAATAACCCGTCCGGTAAATTTTTTTTCGAATTTTTTTTAAAGGTCCTATTGACTTAGGACATGACCATGCTCTATTCTAACAATGCCTAGTAGGTTTATAAACACTTAGTTGGGCTCTAATAACCCCCCAAGGCCCAGAATTCAAAATCGGGCATTCCAGCTTTGGCAGAAGCGGGAGAAAACCTTGTCAATTATACTCGGCTATAGGCAAAGCATAATTGTCAAGGGCAATAAACTCCCTGGAATACCTTATTTGAGGTTCTACGTCTCAGGAGACCGAACTACTCAAAAATATTCTACTAGCACATTTTATTACAAACTCCGCGGGGCCATGGTCAAAATTATTCAAATGAAAAACTGGTTAGCCAATATTTGCTAGACATGAAGCTGGATCAACTGATACACTGGAATCAAACATTGGACATGTTTGTCAACTAGCGACTCCTCAGGTAACCCAACTATGGTACAAAAAAGTGGATAACAGGTATAAAAGTGAGGAAAAGTGGACAACGAAGAATAGGAAAGAAAGGCTGCAATAAAAAGGCCAAAAAGGCTGCAAATAATAAACAAGGCAGCCAACCGGGGCAAAGGCTTGGTGAATGAATGTTCACTTTAGCCCAAACCGTGCCCTAACCCCATAAAATAAAGATTTTATGGAATTTGAAAGATGAATAATGATGAAGCAAACACTCAAACCTATTATACTTTGATGGCGTTTGGATTCGTTTGAAGCTTGAAAATCCGGAAGTTTCCTTGGCTTTGAGAGGAGAGGATGCACCTGAGCTCAAACTCCTACTCGCTTCAATGAGATAACTTGCACAATTTCAACTTAACACTTGCAAGGAATGGATTAGATCATGTATGTTTGGTTAATAAAAATATAAAGAGTATATCATATAACTGAATAATCAATACTACTTTTAATTTATAAGATCAAAACCATAAAAGATTAAATTGGAACATCAAATAATCAATCTTACGTGCTTATAAAAGCCTTCTAAAGCATGAGGTATTATCCAATCCTAAGCAATAAAAGACAGAAATTGAAACATTTCACTTCATTTCACTAATTGTTCATCCACATTAACACACCATGTATGCCTCCAAAGCCTTAAAATTTTATTCCACAGTTGCAAAAGCAACAAGCATAACAGTAATTCACCAGAGGTTCTTTGCATCAATCATTCACCCCGAATAGAGCTAAAGGAGCATCTATTTATACAATGAGAGAGTGTTAAAACCCTAAAACCAAATTACATAACCTAATCGGCCTGGCCACCTAACAGAGAACCCAAACCTAAATTGAAGAGCCGGGAGTGAGGGGAGGCCTCCACCTAGGCAAGGCGCCCCCACTCCAACCCTGAACACTGAAAACAAGCCCCTACTGCACCCACACGTGTGATGACGCCTTCCAGGAGAGAGAGGATGCGTGGGCTTGGGGAGAGGCGCCTTCATGATGGTAAACCCACTTTTTAGGTTTGGCTGGAGCCTCTGCTAGGTCTGGGAAGGCCACTGATGGTGTAAGCCTCAGTCTTTACCTCGATCAAATCATCGGACCAATGAATGCTCTCCATCTCATTTTTTAGCTGGAGATGACATGTTTGCTAACTGATAATAAATTAATTGCTCACTTAATGCTGACTGAAGCTGAGTTATGATAACTCCAATCATCATAAATGCCCAATGAGATGTCATTTAGCTTTTTATTTCGCTGAATTTGGATTAATTTGGAGAGTTTTAATTTTCTCCAAAATAATCATTTTTTAATAAAAGGTCATTTTTTCCCTCATAATTGACTTTTTTGAGAAAAAAATGCATTGTGTTCGATTGATGATCCGAAAGTTGGTTCTGACTGGTTGGCCGATCAAGAATGATTTTTGGCTTAAGGTTAGAGCCTTCAATCACTGAATTCGGAGTCTGGATGACCGACTTATTACAAACGGGTTTTTCCCATTTAATTTATGGAAAAATTAACCCAAAAAACTTAGGAAAAGTAATTAAAAATTAAAAAATTTTAAAAATAATTTTTTCCCCGTTTGAAAAAGAGTTTTTCGAATTTTTTTTATATGTCCAGATGACTTAGGACATGACCATGCTCTACTTAAATAATACCTAGTAGGTTTATAACACTCAGTTGGGCTCTAATAACCCCCCAAGGCCCATAATTCAACATCGTGCATTCCTGCTTTGGAGGAAGCGAGAGAAAACCTCGTCAATTATACTCGGCTGAAGGCAAAGCATAATTGTCAGGGGCAAAAAATTCCCTGGAATACCTTATTTGAGATTCTACGTCTCAGGAGACTGAACCACTCAAAAATACCCTACTAGCACATTTTATTACAAACCCCGTGGGGCCATGATCAAAATTATTCAAATAAAAAATTGGCTAGCCAATATTGGCTAGACATGAAGACGGATCAACTGATACACTGGAATCAGACTTGTAACAAGTTTGTCAACCAACGGCTCCTCAGGTAACCCAACTATGGTACAAAAAAGTTGGTAACAGGCTCCATCCTCCAAGTTATGCTCCTCTGGATTGTAGTCTCAAGTGACATATGATCTATCGGTTTGGCTCGCTCACAGTAATGAGTCAACAACCTCAAGTTGTAATGTACATTAACCAAGCTTTCTGCCCGATTTTCATTTAATCGGTTTCTTTTCACTGAGTGGGTGAAGCTATAGGTGCTCCAATATCTTTTTGCAGAGGAATTGTTTACCACCTATGAAAGCACTTTGGTTGCCAATTTATGCAAGCGTGGGCATGACGAGCCATACATGTTCCACCATTCAATAGGAGGTGCCCTATCTTGATCTTTTCTAGCATGCAAAGTACCAAACATACCAATATCACCAAGGTATTTGCTTAATTCACTACGCAATACGGCACATTCCTCTTCATCAAGGACCAACTTGTCTACAGCAGCCGTGTACCCAACCTGTACCTCTGGATGTGTGTGGGGCTTTCTCCTAACCCCACCCCCAGGTGCTGGTTTGGCCAACCAAGATGGAGAATAATATTTTGGTGTTAATACATATGCTAAGGCATGCAGTGGAACGTTGAGATGTTCCCACCTTTTAACCACATATGTGTGAATATGGTCATACAAGATGGGATCCTTCGATTCAACAATATCTTTAATCTGGCCCAACATGCTATCCATCTACTCATACACCTCCCCAATTACCGGCTTATCTATATCTGCAAATCGAATCTTGTGATAAATGGGCTTTGTGAACTGCAAAACAAACTTGACACTTGCCCAAAATTGACCATCAAGAATTGTGTCTTCCACATCCTGAAAATCAAGCCCGTTAGATGTGGATGTAGCCCTATCTTTCAAGACTTGCCATGATTCACTTGATACCCAGATAGACAATGCCTCTCTTACCTTCAAAAGGCGCATGAAGGTGAGGTAATAGCTAACAAATCTAGTCTTTGCTATCTTTAATAGCTCTAACTTTGAGTGAGTGCGGAAAATGCCATGGGCATTGCTATGGTTGGCAATAAATCTCATGTGCTTGCCCTTTTTGTACAGTTCACCAATCCATTTGTATTCATTTTCCTTCAACTTAATAATGTCATGCATCAAAAGGTTAAATGTGTGAACCAAACACCCAAACCAAAATATGTTGGAGTATTTATCTTCAATGATTGCTCCCGCTGCCTTACAAGTAGTAGCATTATCTGTTATGACTTGGATGACATTGTATGGACCAATAGCTTCAATGTTTTTGAGTAGGATTTTTGCAATGTTCATGTCGGTTTTGAATTTATTGGAGTAGTCATGTGCCGAAAGGAAGACTGCACTAGTAGCAGAGACACCAAGAACATTTATCAATGGCTTGCTTTTCACATTGGTCCAACTATCTGGTACAATTGACACCCCATACTCATTTCAAGCATTTGTGAATTGCCCCAAAGCATTTTGGATCCTTGGCTTTTCCTTGTCAAGCCCCATAATTCTAGCTTTGTCATACCCGAGGCTCTTGTATCTTGCTGGGGCAGTGCAGATGGCCTCTACCATTTCATGCCAATAGGGTGAGCGAAGAACATTGAATGGTATGCCACATGCATAGAGAAAGCAATACACTTTTGAAGCCACGTCATCCCTACCACCTTGATCAATGAAATCTGATATTGTCTTGCCACGTGATTGCATGATGGGAGAGATTCCACTGCCTTGGGTGGATGGGCCTCTAGTTCTTGGTGAGCATGAAAGGTCATGGTCATTCAATGATCGTTTTGTTATGTTTTGTGCTTCAAATTCTTCCTTCTTATAGATGGCTCTTTGTGTTGATACCACATTTGGGTTGATACCACATTTGGGCGAACACAAACTCCTACAGTTTTTCTTTCATCACATGGCATGTGCCCACATAGATGTCTTCTCACATGGGTATCTGAACCTGTGTATGTCTTTTTACAACGGGGGCAAACAAATTTGGTGGTTCCACCCCCTCTAGTTCCTGCCTGCCTTGTGACATATTTCCACAAGGGCGTGGGGTCTTCTTTGGTTTTCTTTCGGTTTTCCTCCTCCTCTACCCCTCCTTTTCCTCCTCCTTCTCCTCCTCTCCATGGTATGTGCTACTTCCCACTTCTTCATCCTCTTCCTCATTCCTCCTCTGGTTTCCAACCACCACCATCAAAATAACAAACGGAACCAACAAAATAAACCATAAACCCATCATCATGGTTGATGCCAGATGGAACTAGATATTTAACCTGTTGCCTGCAATAGAATGAGGGAGGAACTAGATATTTAACAATGTACATTACTACATTCTAGTCACTAGAGTTTAGAGTCTAGAATTTATATTCCGAGGCCAATCATTCATAGAAATCAAAGGTCAAAAACTTTCAAAATTCTAACACAAAGCGAATGACAAATAAACAAAGAAGGTTGTAGAGCCTAGCTCTTTGGCTCCCGCTCATTAATGGCGGCAACCTTCTCCTCTTCTCTTCTCTTTTTCTCTTCTCTTGCAAAGTGATAATGAGGTTGGAAAAGAGGGATTTATCTCCCAAATCCCTCCTCGTTCGCTCCAAAAACCAACTCTCGTCCCTTTCCTCTCTCCCGCGGGCCGTGGGTGTCGTTTAATGGGGGAAGCACTGGTAGGAGCGATGAGAAGCGTGGGAGGAAGCGTAGGGAAGCGTCGGCCAGAGCGAATTCGGAAGCGGCAAGAGTGATTGTGGAAGCACGGGAGGGAGCGATGGAGAAGTGCAACGAAAGCGTTCGCTTCCGGACAGAGCAGGGAGCGAAAAAATTAGGGGGAATCGCGCTCTGGAAAACGCTTTGGATCGGGAGTGATCCATGAAGTGCGCTTTCGGCTAGCTCCCACAGCGCTTCCTTGCAGAGCGAGCTTTCGGAGCGGGGGCGCTTCCCTGCAACCTTGTTCAACAAGGCTTGAAAAGTGCTGCATCTAATCTTTGAATGCCTTAACAAGATCAGAGATAAAATCATGTACTGTTCATGCCAATCATATGTCAATCATCAAGGGGTATCCTCATGTCAAGTTGGATTAAAACCAACTATATTCCAAAGATAAGTCATACAATCAGATACCAACAAGTGTTTCTTGAAGACATCCCTGTCAATCATATCCAAAGCTAGAGAGAGTCATTAGTACACTTTATGGATGCTATAAGAAATGCATCAACAATCATCTAGTAAATTCATAAAAGATGAGCATGCATCAAGGATGATCCTTCAAACATCACAATGTTGCTTCACTTCATTTGCTTTTCTTTATCTTTGATAACAAAAGCTAACCAAACTGCTCCCCCTATTAACATGCCAATTGTAGCTACGATCCTTGGACCTGTTCCACTTCTTGGAGCAACCATCATTTACCTTTGAGTCCATCCTCCAACTCCATGAACTCAAGGTGGACTTAGGTCTTTGAAAGACCTCAAGTTTGGTTTGCAGTATGGAAGCCATCTTCTTTGCATTGATCAACTTCATTCACATTCAAATTTTTTTTTTTTCACCCATACTTCAGAGTGTCCTTGACTTTGAGCACATGTCTTTTGGGATTCAATTCTTCTTGCATTATTTTTCTTCCAAGGTTCATTTGCTTTCCTTGCTGATGTGTATGAAGGCATCATCATAGGTTGTCTTCTTGAACTTGCACAGGCTTGGGCTTTGTGACCAAAGCCATAGCAATTGCAACATCTCATGGTGTGGCTATTTGCAGCAATATGTCTAACACGGTTACATGTTCAACATCTAACCATATTGTTGGGTGGCCCAACACTTCTTGCATGAGATCTGTAATCCAATGCCCTATGACCAAAATCATTACATGAGTAGCAATAATCATTGAAACTGTTTTCATATCTGGATGCCTGATTCCACCTAGAGGATGTCTCTTTTCTGAACTTGCTTTGAGGAGGAGGACCAACTCCTTGATGTCCTCCAAATTTTTTGATGTCTTTTGCAGGTAGATGAGGGGCAACTTGGCTTTCACTTTTGGGGGATGATGAGCTTGCTTTAGTCTTCTTAGGAGTCTTTGAGTTGTCTTCATAGTTTTTTGCTTTCTTGTTGTAACCCAAGCCAGTCTTGTCAAAAGGTGATCTTTGACAACTCAAGATCTCATCTAGAATGGTAGAGTTGTTGTCGAACTTTTTTTTTTTGACTAGGGGAATCGAAAACTTGGGATGGGGCCAATACTCACGTGACATGGGGTCCAGCGATCCAATCTTGCTACAACTATACTCCTAGGTGCATCCACAGTGCCCGAACCATGGCGCACGGGTTAATTTGGGGGGGATTTGAACACGAGACCTTCTATTTACAACCATTTACAACATTTCAACTTTACCACTTGCTCTGCCCCCCCACGGGCTTAAATGTCAGGAGGACATGGAGGTGGGATTTGGTCCACTTATGTGTCCACGGGTAACGATATCATCTAATACAATCTCTTTGGGTGGAACCACACGTTTGACCACTACCTCAAGGTGCCCCCATGGCTCTATGTTAGGCCCTCATTGGAATTGAACCTTTCCCATTGGTAAAAAACTCCTCGCCTTCACCAATGGATCCAACCCCTTTGGGCTAAATGTTAGGAGGACATGGGGGTGGGCTTTGATCCACTTATTTGTCCATGGGTCACGAGATCATTTAATACAAAATTTCTGGGTGGAACCACATGTTCGACCACTACCTCAAGGTGCCCCCATGGCTCCAGGTAAGGTCCTCATTGGAATTGAACCTTGCCCACTAGTGAAAAACTCCTCGTTCTTCACCAATGGATTCAACCCCTTTGGGATGAGTTGTTGTCGAACTTGACTCTGGCACTTGACTCTTCATTCTTCTTCTTGAGATCAACCACTTCCATTTCAAGATTTTCACAAGTCTTCTCTTTTTCATCCAACTGGTTCTTCAAAACATTGTTATCACATATATAGTAACCGAGCTACCATATTTTGTTTTTAAGATACAGTACATTTTTCAGCCAGATCTCTTACATATGAGATGCTGAGATGAGCAGTTTTGACGGATCATTATTTTATTTGTGGACTATTGCACTCTCCCATGTCAGGACTGAGTCTCGGGACACTCAGATTTGAGGATCGATGTAACCATTTAGTCATTACAGAGCAGTTATTGATGCCCAGTTTTATATCAGCACTTTCTCATTGGACAGATGATGGTTCATATGGATTATATGCATGATTATGACTCTGATTGTATTATATTGTGTTATGGTTATCATTGCTCTTATATTCATTTTTGTGACATGTGTTAACATGTAGTGTCATGATCTGGCAGTCATAATTATATGGATTTGGATGTATTTGTATTATGTATTGATGTCCCTACTTACACTCATTGGTTTTACCCTCCTTAGGAAGAATAGAGGTAATCATTCCCACCATTGTTTTTGGCTTGCTAGTGTTGGCTTCATCTTTCATTGTCTCCACCCATCCATTACCTTCCAATTTTGTTTTAACCCGACTTATTATTTGACTTATGGCATGGAGGACCTTTCCCCATTAGAACCTTTGTTAGACAAGCCTCCCTGTTTATATTGTGTCTTGGCTCTAAGTTGGTGGCAGAACTTGCCTTTGGTGAGTTCGATTGTATGCCTAAATCATTCTGGTCGGTTGTCCCAATGTTTGGCACTGCGCAGAACTCCATATCCAAAGTGTAATGATGTTAAGTAGGAAGTCATCCTTTGCCCTAGCCTTGTCAGTTTCAGCCTTCACCCTTCACTAGCAAATTGACTACAACTATGAAGTGAGTATAGTCTTGAAACTCTGGTCTGAGTAATAATAAATAAAACTCTATATATGTATTTGGTTGATGTACCGCCAGTGAGATGATTGCTACTTGTTGTGATTGTTGCTTAAATGATTTGCAGAGCATGTCTTAGCCTTATAACACTTGCAGCAGATGGATGATAGTTTGAGTTATATTATTGGTATCTGGGCATTTACAGATGATTATATTGTTTATTGGATATGGTTGATGATCAGGTAGAGATCTGGAAAATGTATGAGTATACACCCTAGATGGACTTGGACTCTCTGAGTCTAATGAGATAGTTTATTTTCAACTCTGGGCACTTGCAGAGATGGTTAGGCTCATTTTACTCTTTTGATGCAGTTTTGCGTCATAGGATGATGTGTCTGATCAGGGAGATGTTTTTATTGGATCTCCTAGGGTGCTGTATGGGGCATAGGGGGTGCAGCCACTTGATTGTACCATAGTACCCCCACCCCAGAGAGCATGGTGGGCTCAGTTTGACAATGCAGGCACCCTGGGAGGCTGTTTTGGCAGGTTCAAGTTTCTCGAGGTAGAGTAAAAAATGATTAAATGGCTATTGAAGAAATTGATTTGGGCTACTGAGGAAAGGAAATGACATGGGATGAGTCATGATGATGAGAGTGATGTCCTTCGCACCTTCTCCAACAGTTGCAACACCTGATTGGGCCCACACCTATTTTTTGCGCATTTTATTATTATTTTCTAGAGCTTTTGGGAGGCTCACGATTTCCTCAAGGAGGCACAAAGTCAAAGAATTAAAATATTATATTATTTTATTGTGCCATGGGGCACCCATAGGGAGTTAGTTAACACTCCATGGACCCACCATGTGCTTCATTTATTTCTTGTTGAGTGGGGTACCCTATTTATGGGTGTGTTGCCCACCTATTTCGACTAGGTGGCAACTCCATGTACATGAAGATGTACATAGTTGTACTAATGTTACCTTGGGAAAATCTGAGGATTTTTTCGTTTCTGCAGGGCTATTGCCCCTTTGTAAAACGAAATGTCCGCTCCCCTGCGTGGGAAAATTAATGTAATTATATGTGCTAGTATGGGTTATATGATATGGATGCCACACCATGGAATTGGTTGTTAGGGAAGTCCCCTCATCGAGTGTTTTTTCCCTTTCCAATTGATCTTGTTGAATAAACGAGTTTAATCGGTTTGGTTTTTCACTCAAAATCCTCCAAAGTGGTGACGGGCGTTCTACCAGTCAAGTCCATGAGGTGGCTAAGGCTTCAAATGTTATTCATGACCATGCTAGACATTTGTATAGAGTCTTGCGGAGTTTCGTTATGTTATTGTATTTTTATTAATTTTTCCAATTAATTAATTTGACCCCTTGGTGGTTAATTAACTGAGTTTTGATGTAATAATGTAATTGCTCAAGCATGGCATTTTGAGATAGGGGCTATGAATGCAAGGTAAAATTGCTATGAAACCCCCTAAGCCACTGCTTCGAGTCCCATGTCTTTTTGATAAGTGGTTGAAGAGATAGACCAATTTTGGTCAGGAGGGGTCTATTTTTCCTAGGGAATTATTTAATTCCCCTAAGTCAAAAATTCACATTATTTGATTTTGAAGTGAAAAATCAAATAATGCCATGGTAATTTTGTTTGGGGGTTGTTAAGCCTAGGAAAAATTTATTCCAAAATTTTCCACCCCCCCATGGCCAAGATATAATTTTTTCAAGTTATTTTTAATTTTTCCTAAGTCAATATTGGGAAAATTAAAAAATTAAATTGAAAATTTTAAATCTAAGGTGAAATAAATCATTTAGCCTAAGTCTAAAGGTTAAATAATTATTTTGGAGGAAAAGCTATGGTCAAAGCCAAATCTAGAGGAGTTAAAAGTGGAAAACCCCTGCTAAAGAAGGACGCCCATGTGAAAGCAAGTAAAGGAGACGTCTAGCCATAAAAGGGGCCTCCAAAGTTAGCGCTAGGGTAAAGAGGACCCCATTTTAGTGGGGCGTCCAATGTATAAGATAGTGAGGGCGCCAATTTAGAGGACGTCCACCATATTTAGTGGGACGTCAAACTATAATGTGGGCACCACTACAAATAGAGAGGGCGCAAGCAATTAATGGAGGGCGCTAACTAAAGTAGAAGGCGTCACTATTTTGGAGGAGGGTGCTAATTTTGGAGGAAAAGGATAAAGTCAAAGCTAAACTTAGAGGGGCGCCTAGCTATTGGGCCCACAACTTAACCACAAAATGATCTAAGGGTGAGATCTTAGTCAAAACCCTAGATCTAAGGGTGAATATTTCTGAGACATGGATCAAGCTTCTAAGCCATTGATTGAAAATTAATCTAAGGGTGGAGATTGATTGAGAGGAATAAAAAGTCAAAAACCTAGATCTAGTGGTGGAGATTTAACCTAGATCTAGATCTAATCTCAACCATTAATCTTCAAGGGGTTGGGGTCTTCCTCAACTATATAATGAGGGTCTCACTCCCTCATTTTTCATGCTCTCTCATGCTATTGTTATGCTGCGGGAATATTTCTCCACTATTCTCTCAAGCTCTTGTGCTATTGTAATCTTCTTGCCCTAGTTGGGCCATTTAATCTAGTAAATCTTTGGAGGAAGTCTTGGTGTCTACATTCCATTTTTCTTTGTGAGGTAACCTGTGATTTATTTATTTGATTTGTACTTGTATTTACTTAGATATCTCTCCACAAAGTATTTTGTGGAGAGACTTGTAGATAGAAGTATTTCTATCTACATTTGTGAGTAGATTAGTAAAATTTTACAAAGTATTTTGTAGAATTTATTATTGTGCTCACCTCTTGGTTTACATTGTGCAGCTCTTATAAGTTTATTTGCAGGGAACTAAAGCGAAGGAGCCCTTTCCATTGGTTTAAAAACTCAGATTTTATTTTCGCACTTTTGGAAAAAAGGGTTTTAAAACTCAGTTTTTATCACTGTATAGTGATAAAAACCTTGGTTTTAAGGCCCTAACCCTTAGTATATTAGTTTACCCTTTTTTTCCTGCTATTTTCACATCATTTAGGTGGCTGGAAACTCATTTTCCAGCCCTCTAAATACCATATTACTGTCACTTATTATATTCAGAATTTTTTTTTTTTGTAAATTTGTAATTGTATAAGTTTCAGCTTATATTTATTTACACTTTGAGCTTAATCGTGGTATCCCACGTCTGACCTCAAAGGACCGAGGTCAGATCGCGAAGCGCTCATAGTCGTGAAAAATATTTGTCTGTCATTTAGTTTGTAGCAGTGATTTCCAGCCATTTATATTTCTGTTTTTTCATTTTCGCACTTTCTGTTACAAGGGTTTTAAGACTCAGTTTTTATCACTGTATAGTGGTAAAAACCTTGGTTTTAAGGCCCTAACCCTTAGCACATTAGTATAGGCTTTTATTGCTACTGTTTTAGCATCATTTAGGTGGCTGGAAACTCAGTTTTCAGCCCCTAAACTTCATATTTCTGTTATATGTTCACTCAGATTTTTACTGTAATATAGTGATTTTTTGGTACTAACCTTGTCAAACAAATTTTTTTGAGTTTTCTGTAATTTCCAGCAAGTAAAGCTTGCTGGTTTTTGACAGGTTGTGCATAAGTAAAGGAGAGTTGCTGCCAAAAAAGGCACAAAATTTCCTCAAACTTCAACTGGCACAAAAAGGGTTCAAACCCTCACCCCTCTTTCATTTTTTCTGATTATTGTAAACCCCAAAGAGAGTCTCTTGGGGTATTCTTCAAAGCTTATTAGCTTTTGTAATCTACAGTAAATAGAGTAGGAAGTAAAGTAGATCAATAGTTCTATTTCCATTTACCCATCTATCTTTGTGACAGACTACCATCTCTGTCACAAAGATTGAAGTGAGGTTAGTTTACTGTTTTATTCAGTTACATTTAGTTTACTGTTTTATTTAGTTTACTGTTTTATTCATTCACCCACCTATCTCTGTTACAGACTACCATCTCTGTAACAGAGATTGTTGTGAGATTAGTGTAATCAGTTTCCTTTCTACCCACCTATCTCTGTGACAGACCACCATCTCTGTCACAGAGATTGCTGTGCGGTTAAGCATTACTCTAGCAAGTTACAGTTTCTTTCAAGTTCAGCATTTTTATTTTTTCCTGTTAAAGAGTAATCATACAACCCATATATCCTGTGTATCCTCTATCCACTTGTCATCTCCCTTTAAGGACTTCAAGTTGGATATGAAAAGCAGGAGAAGTGGGGGCTTAGGTAATTAAAGAAACACTTTATTTTCTTGCTACAATCTTCACAATTTAATTTTCAGTCCAAGATCAAATACCAGCACCTCCCATAAGGGACATCGCTTGGTGATCTTGTTGATAACTTAAAATCTACATTGCATCTTAATCACCGAAGACTTAAAATTAACCCATAAAGTTAACCAACAAAGCTTCTCTATTTCCTGCTCCTCTACTCGGTTATCACCCTCCGGGGTACTCCGAGATACGACCAGGGGAAAGGGAAGTCCTAGTTTAATAGGCATCCATCTAGAGATTTTCAAGTTGATTAAAAACAGTGACTCGGAAGCTGCAAGGGGTAGTAGACCGAGGGGGTCTCTAGACGCTTCGACGTCCTCCTTGTGAGCACCGGGCCATTGGGGTTTGACCTGTGAGCTAGGGGTGGGCTTTGCTCCCACCTGTTGAGCGCAACAGCACTCCCTCTTCGATTTGAGAAGAACTAGATCAGGGTAGTGACACCACTGAATCTAAAACTTAATCCAAGAAGAACAACTTTAATAAAATTTATTAAAATTAACCAAGAAGCATTGCAAAACGTCCTACAAACACAGGTCACTACTGTTTATCTTTGCCTTGCTGTTCAAGGTTTTACTGCAAGCACTCCAACACTTTACTTTCAGTTTTATTTACTTTCAGTTCTGCAATTGTTCATGTGGTGAATGCTTAACATTTGTTTAAATTGCTTCAAGTAAATCAAACTTAAAGTCTTTTTTTTCTTCATTTACTGTTGGTTAGTAATTTCCATTTAGAGCATTTTCTTCTGCTATCTTTGGTTCATAACTTGTAAATCTTGTTCATTGGTTAATATTGATAAATTTAGATCAACTATACATTGCTAAGACATCTTGATTCATTATTGTACCATTGATCTGTTTATTGATCTCATTGTTAGACAACTTAATCTGTGGATAATTAACTTAGATCTGCATTCATTAAAAGTTGCATTCTCTGACTCCATTCTTTAGGCACTGGTCTTTACTTATCTCAAAGTCTGCTTATCATTAAAAGGAAGTCTTTGCATTTGCATGCTATTTGTCATTCCTTAGATAATACAAAGGCTTAGCCTCATAAAAAGATCCCTTTAATTAATTTGCAATTAATTAATAAATCTGGAACTTAACTTTCCTGTAGGGACTACCCCCCTTGGCTCTGTTGGGATCTTGCCTAAACGGAGGAGTTGTGGACTGTGGTGACAGTGGTCCCCAGCTCTCACTTGCCCCCAAGGACACACATAGCAGGTTGTGACTTTCCTGCACCTTAAAGTGTGAATTTGGCGGCAACAGGGTGATTTAGTCCACTTTGGTATTTTATGGTTATATTGATCCATGTATTGTAGGTTGAGCTCATCTCAACCATTGATTAGAATATTTTATCTTTTAATCTTAGCCACTCGTTTTGAAAGTGGTTAGGATTTTGGTTCTCTCATTTCTATTTAAAGGAGAGAGCTTCTCATTTGTAAAGGGTCTTTGGCTCTTGGATCTGATTAATAGAAAGATTTTTTTGTGGATATTTTCTGGATCTGCTTTGCATCTGATGTTCTTCGATGGTGATTGGAAAGTCTTTTGCTTCCTAGCATTCAGGAAATTGTTATGAGATCTATATTTTTTGGGGATCATTGTCTTGTCTGCAGGAGGACGACTTCAGCTTGGGCGCTTTTGCAGGGGGAGCTCAACTCGCTTGGATTGTCTTCGTTTTTTTATTAGGGAGTTTTCATTACTGTTGTGGTGACCTATGATTTCTTCTTGCTATTTTTCTGCAGCATATAGTTTTTTTCTCATGTCACAGCAAATCTGATATGGTTGATGTTTGTTGTGTAGGAGAGAGGGCGCATTGACTTCCTCGGGCAAATACTGCACATAGAACTCGTTTCAATCTTCTCAAATTGATCGGGATGGCAAGGATCATCATCATCAAGGAATCTACAAGCATTTCTAGGTAAGATCTAACGGGTAAATCTCTTCTCTTTCAGATCTAAATCCATTGTACTTGCTTTTCTTCAATTTTTTCTGAAAAAAACTCCTAAATAATAAAAATCGAAAAAAATATTTAATCGGGGAACCGCTTGATCTTTGACCAAACCATTTCTGGGTTTTGCAGATCGGGCCTCCCTCTCACTGAATCATCCTCAACGCTGCCCTAATTGTGATTGGTTTTCCCTAGATCTAACTTTCTAATTGAGCTAGTTCAGTGAGAGGCTTCTTCATCCCAGAACACCCCCAACGTTGAGCTAGTTCCTGCTAGGTAGCCCTAGATCTGAAAAACTGACTTTCAGCCTCCTAGCCTTCCTCATCAGATTTTGAATTTTCCATATCTGATTTTTCCTGAAATTTTCTTACTTGGGTTTGTAGATCGGGCCATCCTGATCTCATTTCCACTGCAACGCTGAGCTGATAGTCTCCTAGTGGCTCTAGATCTGCAGATCTGCCTCTCCAAACCCTAGCGCTAGCGCTCCTTCTGCTGATTTCCCTATAACTTGAATCTTCCGGGTCGAATCCTTTTCTGGGTCCATAGATCAGGGCATATCCCAGGTGGGTTCACTTAAACGCTGTGCTGATACCGACTCCATTACCCAAGGCTGAACAGGCACTGATCTCCAAGCATAGCGCTAGCCCCTTGTTGACCTGTTTCCCCGAATTTTGACCGCTCCTTGATAACTCAGGTAACTTGGCATTTTCATATCTCTTATTGGGTCTATCTCTTTGGTACTAGACAATCTCAACTCTGTCCTTACTCACCCTGTCTCAGTTACCTTTCCCAAGACGGCGGTTATCTTCGTCAGTTGCTAGTACCTCAACCCTAGATCTAGTATTTTTCCCCATAGGTCACTTTGGATCAACTCTCATATGACTGAAGCCCTCATCCAAGGCCCAAGTCCATTTACTACTATCATCCATAGATCTAGAGTTTTTGATTACCTTACACCTTACGTACCTCAAGCCATACTTGATCTGATCTGGTGTCTAGGTCTGATCTCTCCTGTCAGGAGTAGATCTGGGTCTCCCCCATTGTTGTCTTGGACTTAGACAACATAAAGTAAAGACTGCCTTGATTGGCATGACAACCATCCATTTGGGAGTCTAGGCAGTCTTGGTTCCACCTCCTTAGTTGCTTGCCCCTCTACCATCCATCCTGGATCCACCTCACACAGGCAACTACAAGGTTGGTGATAAGAAACATCTTCTATCCTTTTGTATTCCTCAAGTCGAATCTTCAAATCAACATTAGTCTTCCTTATTTCTTCAAGGTCTTTTGAATCTTCACTAGGATCTTCTTGTTCTTTTGCTTGATTGATCAGTTTGGCGTTTAATCTTCCAATTTCATCTTCTTTGTCTTTTAGCTCATCTTGTAAATATTTGTTCTTGTGCTTTAGTTTCTTGAGCAATACCATTGTCTCTTTTTGGTATTTTTCGA
Organism: Pseudotsuga menziesii; assembly: GCA_001517045.1. Lineage (NCBI taxonomy): Eukaryota > Viridiplantae > Streptophyta > Pinopsida > Pinales > Pinaceae > Pseudotsuga > Pseudotsuga menziesii. The sequence continues at coordinate 409,881 of LPNX011146655.1, forward strand.
AAGACCTCGAAATTTTCTCTTTGAGCCTCAGATTGTATTTGAGATCAATATCGATTAGGGTATATGCAAGTGCATGATTGGATTTCAACAAGTCTTCCTTGTCTTCTTCTACAAGTAGACTTTCAACATCATCACATTCAGAGCTACTGCAATCAAAAGAATCCTTACATTCCCTGATGTTTGATGCTTGCACTTCCTTTTCTTCTTGTTTCACATCTTCAGTGGGCTTGAGTTTTGTTTCCATCTTTGTGTCTTGGTTTCCTCTTTGGTACTCACTTTCCAGCTTAAACCATAGGTCTTTGGCTGAATTGTATTCTCCTACATTCTCTTTGATAGAGCTTGAAAGTCCATCCATAAGAAATTTCAAGGCAATGGTGTTGTCTTTGTTGGCACCTTACACACACCTAGGGGGGAACGCAACATAAATCTTCAAGCTACTCGGTGTGTCCTTGGGGGCAAGTCTCGAGTTAGGTACTGTCATTTGCTCCTGACTCCTCCGTTTAGGCCACTCCTAATAGAGCCAAGGGGGGTAGTCCCTACGAAAGAGTTTTTAAGGCTCTTGAAGTTTATTAGTTATGGATGAATTGGTTGTTAGGAGTTATTTTATAATTAAATAATATCTAACTCAAGTACTGCAAAAAATGAAATAATATAACTCAACAGCATAAAATGGCATTCACAATAGATTTGAATGAAGCAGAATAAAATATTGATACAATATAAACTAGTGCCAAAATTGAGTCAAAGTAAAATAAGTGTTGCTGAAAATGAGAAATGTTTTGCAGTGTACTTGGTTAGTTTTAAACTTATTTAATGATGAGTGAGTTTAAGGGGAAAGGTGATTCCCGATATATCGTGACGTACTGGGAATATGTCTGGATTCTGTGCAAAGTGGCTCCCCACAAGAAAATGTGGGCTAGATGGAGTCATGGGGGGGTGTTTAACACTACACCAACACGGATGTGGCCTAACGAGATCCCACGGTCGCTTTCTAGTTGTTCCCGCTTTCTTTGAAGAATTTGCCCATTGTTCCTCGGGTTCGTTACTTCGGATTTTCGCAATGTTTTAAGGGTTGTAAATTTTATTAATGTGAATTGATTAGTTAGATGTGGGAGAGTAATGAATGCATGATACCGCATTTGATATCCCCAAGTGTCAGACTAAGCCGCGAGGGGTAGAGCATACACAGTAAAGGCAAATGTTTGTTCTGATTTAGTGAGTAGCAATTGTACTAATCTATACAGCCATTCAAGGATGGATTGTGTGCTTGTGATTTATTCTAAGCAGTACATCAGTTTTGCATATAAGGAAACTACAGCCAGGGATCTCTTTTAGAACAAAGCCTTACTCTGGAAGTCAAGACTGGATTAGATCTACAAAGAAAGCAATCACATAAATACTGGAAATTAAATCTAACTAGATGCAAAACCTTGAACTAATCTAGAACTTAAAAGAAAGCAGCCTTGAACTAATCTAGAACTTAAAAGAAAGCAGTAAATCAAAGATTATTACACACTAGGCGATATAGGTTTCCCCCAAATGGGGGAAGGAGGGTGTGGGAGCCGTAATCCCACTTGCTCTTTTATTATTTGTTACTATCAAACTTTTTGAAAGGTAAGGCACTTTTTGACCCTTGAAAATGGGTCAAAAGGGCTTAAAATTGATGCTGAAAAGAATAGGAATGAAGAGGGGGGAGGTAGGATTGAGTATGGGTGCTCCGGATGGCTTAATTTTAAAAAATTCGGCAGCATCTCTCTCTCTTTTTCCATAGACCTGCTAAAAACCAGCAAGCTTAAGATGCCAAATTAGTGGGTTAGATGCAAAAATACACTAAAAATTTACACTACTTAGTACTTGCAAAAATTTGGTATTTCAAATACTAAGAAAATGATGCTATATCTAAGCCTTTTGATGCTAAATAAGCGACTTTTACATCTATGTCATGCACAAGCCTTTTAGAAATAAAAAATATTCAACTTTGAGGATTAGATCTATGCTTGCAAATTTTCAAAATAAAGGTAACCGAAAAAAGATAGTTGTTTGAAGTTTTGAGGATGAAGAAGGAAAATCTCAAGCCCAAGCTTGAACAAATTTGAGAAAGGAGAGAGCCCGTGGAAAAAGAAATGTTAGATTCATAAAAATATAGGGAATAAAGATAAGATGCAACCGAGCTCTGATCTCTACTTCATGTTTGGTTATCTGCAAAGCTACAAAAACATTTAAGCAAGTGATTAGATATAGTATGGTAAATTAAACAAGAACAGAAGTGCACAAGTATAACCTACTACAAATGCAACTCTTACATCTTATATAACTACACATAAGTAAGCAAATTGAACCATCAAATGTCTACTTTATGGATTAGAATATAATCTTCTAAGGTAGATAATGAAACTTGCAGAACAATAGTGAAACTACACATATATCACCTCGATTATAAGCCAAGCATTCACCATGAAAATTCTTGCATAGTACGGACCTCCAAAGTCTCAATTTTATTCATCAACAATACACAATAGTAGATACAGGAACAAATTTTCCTTCCATCCATCTTTAATGAGGAAGAAGGGCTCGCTTAAATAGAGTTTACAAACCCTTGGGGGTGCACCAACCAACAAAAGATAAGGAGGAGTTAAGTTGAGTTTGATGGAGAAGATTAAGGGATTTGTTGGATGCAAACTCCATGGGAAGATGCCACATCTCCACATCTCCTCAAGGAGATGCGACTTCAACTAACCTCCAATCTTTCCTAAAACTCATGCCTTGAAATATGGTATGATTTGCCTTGATTTATGGTATGAACTCTACGCCAATGAGATAATGCCACAACCCACACGTGAGGCCCACAAGAGGGGGTGCTCTCACCATCTTAAAAAAGATTCGCTAGCTCAAATGGAAATGGCGTGAACCTCCAATGGTTTGACGTCATCCCTTTATGAGACCATTCGTTACCTCCACTCTTAACCAAAGTTTCTGTGCACATAAAATATTATAAACTCATGAGATGGAGAGGGGTCCACCCTTACATGCTAGCGTAGCCTCACATGGTGATAGCGTGAGTCATATGTGGGTGATGTCATCCCCTCATAAAACAATTTGTAATTCCCCTTCATTTATCCAAATTTCGCCTTTATTCAAGTTTGGAAAAGGATCACATGACATGGGGGACCCATTGACATGTCACTTTACTCTTTAAAAAATTGATTTTTGACTTATTTTATTTTTATTTTTGACTTTGGTGCAATTTCTCATAACTTAGCATTTTTTTGATGTTTTGTTGCACCGATGGAGAAATAACTCCACACGGGCCAATTTAGTCACCTAGAGCATGAGAAAAGTAGGTCCCGGGGTAAAGGAGGTGCTTTGAGCTTGAAAACTAGCCCATACACGCAAAAAAAGGACCCCGGATCATACCTTTTTTTACATTTTGAAATTTTCCATTTAAGCCTTTAAGAAATGGCTTAAAAAACGAAAAAAATTAATTTTCTCAGAATCGGACGAAACTGTAGGGGGACCTAGTACATGTCCATACGACTAAATACCGATGTCTAACACGCTTATATACATCGACACATGAACTTTAATAACCTCCTAAGCCCTAACCACCAAGATGAAAATTCTAGCTTTGGAGGAGTGGTAAAAAACTCGAAAATTGTACATCGCTTATTCAACATTACATAATTGACAAGGGAAAAAACACCTTGGAATAATCGGATTGATAGCCAAGTCTTTTACACAAAGTTTGTCGTGTTAGAGCATTTATTACAACGCCCCCAGGGCGTATGAACATGAATTTTATTAAAAAACAACGGACCACAACTGGTCCTGATGTAATCACAGAACTCCTGAGCACTGACAATGAACAATTGACTCGTTCAATACTCTGGCGGCTCACTGGAAATCCCCTAAGTGCAACTTAGTGGATAATAGTCCTTCTTGGCATCTTTTTGTGCAACTGTCTTGGTCTTCTTGTTGGACGGAATGGGTGGATTGATCACAATCTCCAAGACACCAAACTTCTTTAGATAAGATTTCATCTTGCTTCTCCATCCAAAGTAATCTGTCACATGAAATATTGGAACCTTATCGTTGGAGAACTCTGTTTTTCCTTCCATTGCGTGTCCATGGATCTCTTTCAAGCTGGAAAAGCTTGTGGTGAAGGCCCGCTCTGATACCAATTGTTGGACACAATGGCATATTAAGAGGGTGGGGGTGAATTAGTGTGTTAGCACCTCTAGCGATTTTCACTTTTCAAAATGTTAGACAGAGTTCATCATTTGCATTACACTACCAAGTACACTATCATTCATCAACTAATCAACAAATGTCACATATTTACATAAACGTGTCATCGACATAGATCATGACAAGAGACACATTACAAGACAAGTATAGTCAACTCTATTTATAATTTATGTAATGTACAATGGAATACTTCTACATAGTCTATGTTCATAAGCTCTTCATGCACATGCTCTTCCTTCTACATAGTCTATGGTCATAAGCTCTTCATGCACATGCTCTGTCTTCACGGTCTTCACTGCAAAGTAACTTTATTTTTAATCAACTATTCTTGTAGCTGTTCCTTTTATCCATAACACCTTTTTCTTAATCTTTCACTTGTTGTCTATGCTTTTCATACAAATTTCATATCACAACTGTAGTCCTGCTCTTCTTTGGTTTACAATCATCTCGTATGTCATTCAGTTTCATACAAACACCTTGTCATTTTGTAGAGGCTGCTGCTATTCGGATGCCTCCTCAGATCAAATCATTCTACTGTGGCTACCCAATGCAAGAAAACATTTCACTGTTGTTTCAATAAATGATACCCAAAATCAGAGATGTTCAAACCTTATATTTGCACCTTGACTGCGGCTACATCAGTCTCTTTACCTAATCTGAATTTCAGAGCAATGCACTTCTTAAGACTTACACTTTTAGTGGATCAACTTGTAGTATATATACACGTTGGAGGGTGACATTTTAAGCTGGCCGACCTGTCTTTTGGACCCCCTTTTTCAATATTCTTAATTTTGATTTCCTTTTTACTGGGCCGACTTAACAAGTATGATAGTATCAATTATTTCTTTTAAATATTTGCCTTGTTGCAAGCCAACATTTGACATGCCATTTAGGGTTGACCTTGTAAGACTTCACCACGTTATTTGTTTACTTTATTTCCATAAAAGCTGGGTGACTTACCTCTTGTTGTTAGATGGCTTCACAACCATCAAGCAAGGGTTTAATCATGCCATCATCATCATCATAATGAGAGGGCTTTAATGCACTTACAAAAGAGTTTCAAGAGCTTCATCTAATCTCCATAGGTTCATACAACAAGGATTACCTTTCCTCATCAAAGTCCAATGTCAAGGTCCTCATACAAGCCACCAATGGTCTTCCTCACATACTCATGGGCTTCAAAGAAAAGATCCATCAAAATGAAAGGACTACATGCCATGTTGAGGGGCTCCAAAGGCACGTGCATTTATTATCTCTATGGATTCCCTACCAAGTACAAGTGTAAGTGGACTCCATCAACAAGTGCGTGGTCTCCCTGACTCAAACCATATCCAAAGGTTCCATGATCCCATCAAACCACAAATGACCACAGAATGGGTCATTTGGACCTCCTAGTGCTCCAATGCCCAAACTACCATGTCCTGCTTGCCATGCCATCAACCTTTGTCACTCCTTTGTCCTAGCTCACATGGAGTCGCAGCCTCTCAAACCTTCCTCAACTCAGTTGCTTTAATCAAGGAACCAACTCGCCTTTGGCTAGAGAAGAGATTGCCACTGATTTGGATCAATTCTGACAGGATTCCACTGATTTAGGAATTTAGGATTTTCTCTGCTTTTTTATTTTTTCTATTTTTAATTGACTTTTTTGATTTTTGATCTTCCCTGCAATTCGGGTTGCCTCCAATAGGTAATCCACGGCATCAACAATCAATACATACAAATAAGGCACCAAAGGACAGCCTTGCGAAGTTGACTGATGTAATGCTGTCAATGGGGATAAGGACTTGTTAACAGAAACGAAGGATGAAGCATTGGTGAAAAGAGTATTCACCATACCCTCACTTCGGGAACCAAAACCTAAGCACATCAAAAACCTAGAGATGAGAGACCAATCATCCTCATCATATCAAATGACTCATTGTAATGAATGCTATTTGGGTTTAGTAATGGAAGCTAATGTATTAATTCCCTCATGTTCTTACAAACTCTTTCTCTCTCTGGACAAACCCCAAAGGTCTAAATATAGCAGATGGTTAAGTTCTAGATGTTGTAATCTTACAATGGACCAGGTTATGGCTTGTAATTTTGGGTAGTTATTCTCAAAGAAAAGTGTCCTAGATGTTGATTTTACATCAACAATATTATTAGATCCTTTTCACTATTTCTATTTGTTATGTTGTAGTAAATGATATTGATAGTGGTTTGTTAATTACTTGGTATTTTCTTAAAATGAGGCATATCAAATGACATTGTGATGAATGCTAATGGGGACTAGAAATGAAATCTAATGAATTATTCCCTTCATGTTCTCACAAACTCTTTCTCTCTTAACAAACCCTTAAAGTCTTAATATAGCAGACGATTAAATAATTTATTCTATGTCAAGTTTGTTTTGTGGTTTAGAATCTTGGATGAAAGCTCAAATATTTTCTTGAGAATTCTTATATTTTATTGTTTGTTTTTGTGGCTGTTTAGTTTTTACTCATTTGAAATACCTATTTCTATTATAATGCCTTTGGTAAATGATTACTTAGATGCTAGATTACTTCCTAAATTTTTAGTGTCAAGCCTTATTTTATCTTACAATTCATTGGTAGTTTGTTGAATGTTCCTTTACAAATATTCACAGAATTGATGGTAGGAGATAACAGGAAAGGCAATTATTTCAATGAAATTTAGCTTTAAGCTAACTATAGGAAGTATTCTCTTGTTTGCATCATCTTTTATAGGATTCTATATGAAACATGGGCACTTTTTACCTCTTGGTTGAGATTTTCTATTCTTTATTGTCATACAGGAACGGATACAACTTGAGACTTCTCGTTTGTACAAGCAAGCTGGAGTAAATCCACTAGCAGGTTATTATATACCTTTTCCTTGAATGGTGATTATATACCTACTGTTATCCTAGTTGAGTATTAATTTTGAGCAAAAAGCTAAATTAACAAGCATTTTATTGTTTACTTCCATTTCAATATTCTTTAATAAGAAAATCTAAGATTTTCTTTTTCATATGTAATAGGTCTTAGAGGATAAGTAGTCATATGCATTAAAACTTTTTGTTCTTCTTAGTAGTAAAAGTAATGAATGTCTAATCAATTATGAAAAGCGAACAATTGTTTCTTGACTCTCACTTGATGTGCTTGTGCTTTTGTGCACCTTATGTGTGTGTCATTTACAAACGTTAATGTGCTTTTCTCTTGCTTTGTTCTTCCCTACATAAGTGTTAATACTCTTTGTCCTACTTTAAGCTTATACAATGCTATCTTTGCCTCTCTGGTGTTTATCACAAACCCTAACTTTTTTCCTCCTTAGTGTAAAACCCTAGCCCTAGAATTTTCTTTGAACTTCCTGCAAGAACCCTAGCACTCTAAGACAAAGAGAGATAACACAATGAAGAGCATAAAAGAGAGAGAGAGTAGTGTGCTACGCTGCTCATATCTCTAATACATGCTCTGTTGCTCATATCTCTAATACAAGAGTGTTATGAATGAATTGAATGAAAGCATTTTCTCCTCCATATATTTGTATGAAAGGTGAGGGAGGTCAAGAATACAAAGTGGACCTAGGCCACTACCATTGCAACAACTAGAAGAAGATAGGCCGACATGTGAAGTGCTCCATCTCTAGGTGACACATGTCAAGCTACATGGCTTGTACATCCAATAGGAAAAAGTCCAAGGCTAAAAGCTCCATGAGATGTGTTAAAAAACTTCTCCTCCAAAGGCCTCTAAATGCTCTAGTGCACCTCCTAAACCATGCACTCCGAGTCCACCCCACCTACATGATCACTCCTCAATCCAAGCATCTTCAAGGAAAGTACAAGTCTCCATGCAAGCAATCAAGTGTGCCCATGCCATCTAGGGTTCAACACCTTCCTTCAGGATGTTCAATGCTCCTTCAAGGCAAGTCATCCTCTAAGCAAGCCACCAACTCTCTATGTGCACATCGTGAAGAATGTCATCATGGTGTCATAGTTTTAAAAATCGAAATGGGACTCGAAGAGCTGCAGGTTTGACTTAGGACTCGAATTGCAAATTTTTGCAATTATTTATATTGGCCACCAAATGCCTTCCACCATTGTGCTGCAAATGCAAAGAGTCAAGACAATTAATTCAACAAATTAGATTGTGAATTTGGCTAAGAATTGAAGTATTTACAATTTAAAGTTTAAACTTTAATGTTAAACAACATAATTTAACAAAACAATGGAATTGTTTACTTGGTTGGTCCACATCTCTTGCAATCATAGCCAGATTTTTGCCAAAGGTACCCGTGGTAGTATTGAAAGAGGTGATCTTCCCGTGTATCTCGAATTGGTCCACCTCACTAGGGACCATACGCTTAAGGCAAGTATACAATCCATCAGTCACCTCCCCACTCAGATCTTGATCAAATTGTTTTGAATCTCTATAATGATACCTTGGGTTCAGGAAATACCCAGTTGCATGTATAGGGCGATGGAGTTAATTGTTCCATCTCTTATCAATGATATCCTAGATAGGCCCATACTTAACAACTCTATCCTTGTAGGCTGCCCTTATTTGCTCCTTCAACTGATCCATAGCCTCATAAATGTAGCCCATGGCCAATTTTTCCCCATCCATCAACTGCAACACCTTAACAAGTGGCTTAGTAATTGCCACAACCTCTGTTGCTTTTTTCCAAAATGAAGAGCTTTTAATTCTCTTCTTGGTGTCTTTTCCATCTTGTTTGCGGGCCCTTTGAGATGAATTTCATTCATCACCTGAAAACATCTGCTCCAGGTTCTGTGCTTGGGAAAGGAGATATTGCAACGTGAGGAAGTGAGTTGTAAATCTAGTAATTGCAAGCCTAACAAGCTCCCTGCCCTGTGTGTGTCTTCTCATCAAGATCAATACCCAATCGTGGTTGTAGATGTACTTGGTGATGTTTTTGGCATGCTCTATAGTGTCTTTTATCCAATCCTGTTTGCATATGTCCTCAAGCATGAGGTATATGCAATGTGCCACACATGGAGTTTAGAATATGGATTTATGTTTCTCTTGTAACATCTTACCAACAAGAACATAGTTAGAGGCGTTATCTGTGATGACTTGCACAACATTAGCTTCCCCCACCTCCTCAACAACCTCATCCAAAGGACGAAGTAACAAATTTGCATCTTTCACTTGATCAGATGCATCACATGATCTCAAAAGCATGGTTTCCTGTGGGCAAGTGACAAGAAAGTTTATGATGGTATGGTTCTTTCCATCGGTCCATCCATTTGACATGATAGTGCATCCTATTTTGACCCATGACTGTTTGAATTCGTTCAGGTATTCATCTATGGAAATGATCTCTTTTTGCAAAAGAGATCCCCTCAAGTCATGCATACTAGGTCCTTTAAAGCCCTTACCAACAACGACAACAACATCCCACATAGGTTGGTAATAAGAAGAGCGAGCAACATTGAAGGGGAGATCAGCATCATACCACCATCTAGCAATGCACTCATAGGCAACTTCTTTGTACTACTTCTTTCAGTGGGTGTCTAAGGTGGGTTGAACTTGTGTTAGAAGCAACTGAGAAACAGTGGCACTGGCAAAGGTGATGGGTGTAAAATAGCTTTGAATGTTACTCTTATTTTTTCTGTTATCTTTTGTAGTCTCGGAGGGCAGAACATATTGGAAGGAATCCCTCAGAGTGGTAGAAGGGATAGATGAAGAGCCTTCATTTGAGCTAGGAGCATAGGTCCCACCCATTATTTCAACAAGCCTCCTCTTCTTCCCTATTTCTTCCTCTATCTCTCTTTGCCTAGCCTTGTCGTCTTCAAACTTCTGAAAGTGTTCTTGCATATCAGCGCTAATCTGTCCAATAACATCTAATGAAGCTTCACATGCCTTAACTTGGCCTTCGATAGAAGCCAAGTGTTGTTTAAGCCTGAAAAACCCCCACCCCCCCTCAACAACATTTTCATGGATCCATGCAAAATCTTATGCTTTTGGGGCCATGCGTTGTGTTACTTGGGAGAGGAAGCGAAAGCGAGAAGTAGAAGCGGGAGCAAAAAACAAAATTTTCAAAAGCTTCTGGTTTGGAAGGATTTTAGAAGCGTTTTTTATATAGCATATATTTTTTTGATATTTTAATGCATATATGTCAACAAATGCATGTAGAATGTTGAATTAGTTATGGAAAGCATAAAAACATGAAATAAACCATAATACCATATAACATCATTCATTAATCATCAATCATTATAGTAGTGAATTTGTCAACCATAGGTCCAGTATCCATAACATCAACCTTAAAGCTTCAAATTTTCATTATATAAATAGGCTATAAACTAGGGATTCTTCAAAAACTAGTTTTGAGGCCACCAATAAATAGGCTATAAAACTAGGCTATAAACTAGGGATTCTTCAAAAACTAGTTTTGAGGCCACCGACATCAATATGAATGATCAACACCAGCAACATCAAGGTACATAGAGGGGTTGATGTGTGTAACACCTCGGTTTTGACCTCGATGCATTAAATGTACATGATGTATATATTGTAATGAATCGTGGTGTGGAGCTAAAGGCAAAAGCCCCACCATCGATTTAGTTGTGTTATGTTTCGGCGATTGGAATCGTTGCCGATGGTCTATCGTGGTACATGGCATATATTAGGTTTTGGCATCATGTAAATATGCATTTTTAATTAAATAATCCCAACCAGCTATGCCAATGCAACCATATTGAAAAGGGCATGATTTTCCCAAGGATAAGGGGGGGAATTGTCAAACGTTGGGCTATGGGGGAAAAATCCATGTGTCACCACCCTGTTTGATTTGCCCATCTTTCCTTGTCTTATCCAACTACCATTTTAATGTTCTGCAGAGTAGTTGAGGTAGTTATTTTGCTGGGAGTGGAGTGTGGCAGAATTGTCAGTCCTTGCCCACACGCACACTCCACCAGTGAATTGAACCTCATGTTGGGCAGAAGAACGACTATGCCCATCATTCCACTCTCTCACGACGGTGCTGTGAACGCTCCCGCACTTCCGACTCGCCATTCTCCATTGTTGCTCATTCTCATGCGAGGAAGAACGTCCTGTGTCTCACGCAGAGGATGCTTTCCTGTTTTGGTCTCACGCAGCTAGGAGAAGGAGCCGTTTCCACTGTCATTCACATTTTCCACAGAGAGGAATCTGGTGTGTTTCCATCCGTATTTGGGATCTGGTGTAAATCTTCTCTCATGCACTGGGTTCTGCGTTGTTTTTACTTACACAGCAATCTGGGGGCCGTTCGGTCACTTTCACCCACGATTTCCCTGTGAAGGGCCATTCGCATTTTTCTGCCGTGTGTATGCTTTCCTTACCGATTTGTGGCTTGTATATATGTTTATCCCCTGCCCAGCTGAGAACCTAGCTTTTCTTTCCATCTTCGGATCTGTGTAAGTCTTCCCGGTGGCTTCATTGTTGAGAATGGACTGTTGTTTCCCCACGTTGCTGGTTGTGTCTGTTTTACATTTTGGGACTGCTATAGGTTGTTTTGGAGTCGTTTTGGCCACGATAGGGCCAAGAACGACTCAGGAGTTGTTTTCCTTGCCCAAGCTGTGAATCGCTTGTGTGACTGCGTGTATGCAGTGGTTGGTCTTCGGACTGTGTTGGGAGCAGGGATGGGGGCTTGGTTTGCTTGATAAACCTGGTGCGTTTGGAAACCACATAGACAGAGCTAGAGGGCTGGATTTCTTCTCCACAACCCCTGGATAGCACTGGAAGGGAAGTCAGGGCCTGAGGGACTGTGTAGCAGAGAAGGGACTGATTCCTTGTGTTGGTTGTGTGTGGGTGTCTTAGAAGTCAGGCTAGTTCTGATGTAGGTGTTCCTAGCTCTATAATGGGCTCACCAGCTTAGCATTTAGCCTTTCCCAGCTCCTTGATGGCCTGATAAACCTGACCATGTTGGCTTGGCTGTCTTGTTGATGGCCTGATAAACCCAACTGTGTTGGCTTGGCTGTGTTTTGTGTATCCTTGGCTATGTGTAAGCCTGCTTGTTCCTTATTCCTTGGGGAATCATGCCCAGCTCGGGGGTGGCAGCATTACTGAGAGATTTAGGAGCATGCTAGCCTATGGTTGGGTGGAACGTTGCAGCGACGTAGCTGGTTGCGGGACGAGTTCTTTATGAGATAAGTAATCTTGACCATTTCGTCTCTGTATTTATATTTATTGTTTAATGAATATGATGAACATGTTGAATGCTTGTATGAACGCGTGTTTGCTTCCGCTGTATGATAAATAATCATGTATGCATGTTCTAGTTCAAAGCATTTTGTTCAGCATTTTATGTACATACATGTTCATGGGGCAGTTGCCCGGATGGTTAACGCCATGGTAGCGTCCTCTTTGTCGGTCGGAGGGTCAGGGACGCTACAATGTGTCTGATTAAATGTCAATCCCATACCCTCATACATGATAGAACCTAGTGGAAACTGTTATCACACAACTTGCGGTTGTCCCTAAAGGTATCGCATCCAGATCAGTAGAGGTGATGGACAACTATAGAGGTGACCCAAGCGATGCCATGGTTCCCAATGCAAGCTGTGAGTCAAGTCAACTGAGGCACTCTTCACTTTAGATTATGAAGAATCACAACCAAGGGGGAGACCCTATAAACAATCCAAGAAGATTAGCCAAAGCAAAGGTTCATAGGGGAATGTGTAAATTGAGTTACGGAAACCAATGCAAGCTTAGGTGAGCCCAAGAGTTTAAGTGTGGTTGAAGAGGCTTCAGATATTAGGAATATTTCAACTAATGAATGAGTTAGGCCACCTAGGAGGACCAAAGAGATAGATCTAACACCATGAAATACACAAGTAGGGCCCACTTCCTTAAAATAGGGAAATGATTCAAATGGGTCCCACAAGGTCAAATTAGGGGTAATATGGTGCTAAGGGGTGTTTGATGATGTGGATCTATGGATCCAAGGTAAATTAGAGACACCCACATATGGGATCTTAGCCTATGACACAATCCCCAAGGAGTTGGAATTGAACCAAGGAGACTAGTGCCTTTAGATGGAGGGGAAACTGGAGTCCAAATTATGCCAAATTGTAGATCGGGGTAGTTAAGGCAATTATCAATGTGGGTTTTAAGTGGCATGGCCCCAAGGTAGGTTAGATCTCAATAGATCTAAGCTTGAAAATGCATCACCCAATGACCCAAGTGGGGCACAACCCTCAAAATGAGGAATGGAGCCCACAAGGCAAAAATCAAAGGAGTGAAGCACTAGGGGTAGGTTATCAAATGAGAGAAGTGCAAATCAAGCGGGATCTCACCTACCCAAGTGAGAGAACTAACAAAACTCACCCAACCAAGGAGTGCAACCTTACCCAAGGAAGGCTAAGTGCCTTGGAAAATGTGTCAAATGAAGCCCGATTTCCACCAAACTGTAGATCCGAATTGCCGTGGATGTTATAGAGGTGGGTTCTTTTTATTATTCCCAAAGACAAGCTAGATCCAAGTAGATCTAGAAAAAAGTGAAAAATGAGGGTTTTGAGATCTAAGAGAATAGCTGGATAGGATAGAAGAATTTCATACCTCATGGAACATACCTGGAAGATGAAGATGGAAGAGGCTTGTGACGAGGATTACTTCGCACAAAGATCAAATGCCAAACTTTGATGAGCCCTTCTTGCCAACGTTTTGCCTCCTTCAACCAAATCGATTTTCCTATTCATGTTAATCAAGGACACAAAGATCAATCAATCAATCAAGAAACATGAATTGTTGGTACAAAAGACAAAACAACTCCATGTCACCCAAAACATCCTCTTGAAGCTTGAAGGGTAGAACTCCCCACCAATTCGCACCCCTCCAAAGCGTCTTCTTTGCCTGCAAAACAATGTTATTTGAAGATAAAATCAAAATGGCCACCAATGTCTGTCAGTGCAGAGGAAGAAGCAATTACAATCACCACAAGCATTCCATTTCCAAGATCCAAGATGCCCAAGAAAGTATTTTTATTCCAATAGCCCAGAACCAAAAATCTCTAGATCTCTCCACCCCTTTACAATGAGAAGCTCTCTCCTTTAAATAGGATTGAGAGAGAACAAAATTCTAACCAACTTTCAAATGGATGGCGAAGATTAAAAGATAGAAATGTTATAATAAACGGTTGAGATGAGCTCAACATAAAGTACATGGATCAATACAATAATATAATATATCAATGGACCAAATCACCGTAGGTGAGGGGATCCCGCTCAATAAAAATGATTAAAGCTCATGGTGGGTCCAAGGGGTATTAACTAACACCCCTAGTGTGTCCCCATGGCACAATAAAAATAAATATAAATTTTTAAATGCAAAATAGTGTCTCTCTGAGGAAATCGTGAGCCTCCAAAAGCTCCAGAAAATAATAAAATATGCCAGAGAGATGGATGTGGGTCCATCCAACTGCTGAAACCGCTGGAGAAGGAGTGGAAGGCATCACACTCATTATCAAAACTCATCCCATGCCATTTCCTTGCCTTAGCAGCCCAAATCGAATTCTTCAGTAGCCATTTTTATTATTTTTAATCTGCCTCAGGAACCGTGATATGGCCCAAACTGCCTATTGGAGTGCCATCGTTGTCAAACTAAGCCCACCAGGATCTCTGGGAGGGGGGTAATATGGTAAAAACAAGTGGCTGGATCCCACCCCCTCCTGATATAGCCTTAGGTGAACCAATCAAATCACCTCTTTGCTTTGACATGCATTCAGCATGGCAAAACTACACCAAAATGGTACACTGAGACAAATCATCACTGTGACTGCCCGGAACTGAAAATAAACTCTCATTGGACTCAGGGAGCCCAAATCCATCTAAGGTGCATACTCATACACCCTACAAATCTCTACATGATCAGGTACAATATCCAATACGCCCAGACAGATAGAATAACAATCTGTAACTGATCAAATAATCAATAATATAACCTAGGCTAACATCAATATGCTGCAAGTGTTTAGAGGTTAAGACATGCGTTACAAATCATTCAAATAACAAATATAACAAGTAGCAATCATTTCACTGGCGATCTATCAACCAAATACAAAGTGTCTTTAATTAATTATAACTCAGACCAGACTTTCAAGACCATACTCACTTCATAGTTGTAATCAATTTGCTAGTGAAGGGTGAGGGTTAGAAATCAAATGGTTAGGATAAAGGGTGACTACCAACTTGACACTGTGACACTTCGGATATGGAAAGGGGATACTCACTCTAGCATATGCCAGACAAGCAACAACACAAGGGATGTCAGTGTCTCACAAATGGATAAGTTACATTCAGAGGTGCTTATTCACCTTTACAAATGCTCACAATCCAAATCAAATACAAGTGAGGCCAGCAATCTTTAGATATAACTTTTTAAGAACCATTGCTTTTTGGGCCTTCGAATCTCCATAGCCTTGGTCCATGCATTAATTACACGGATTTTATTATTGAGGCTTCATGCATTCATGTATGTTTAAAAACACTACTTTTCATGAATGGTTTTTTACAAGATATACATTTCAGTATACTTCATAGCCAATTTCATTAGGCTTTCCTTGCATTCATGTATGTTGAAAAACACTACTTTTCATGAATAGGTTTTTTTCATAAGATATTCATTTCATTTCCAAATACATGTATTGATGGCAGCGCTATTTGTTTCAGGTTTAGCCAACACAACCTAGGCAACTCAGAGCCAAGACACAAATAAATAGGGAAGCTTGTCCAACATAGAGGCTCTAGTGGGGAAAGGTCCTCCATGCCACAAGTCAAGTAGTAGGTCGGGCTAAAAACATAACTGGAAGGTAATGGATGGGTGGAGATAGTGAACAATGAAACCAACACTAGCAAGCCAAAATATGGTGGGAATGATCACCTCTATTCTCCCTAAGGAGGGTAAAACCAACGAGTATGGGTTAGGAACTTCCAGGTCTAGGTAGGGACATACATACATAATATCAATACATCCAAGTCCACATATTTATATGACCACCAGATCATGACACTAAATGCTAAGACACGTCATGAGAATGAATATAAAAGCAATGATAACCATAACTCAAGATAATATCTGTTGAGTCATATACATGTAAACAATCAATCTGAACCAACATCTGTCCAATGATGAACTATTGATGCAACTCTGGGAACTACTGCTCAGCAAAATTGGCTAAATGACTACATTAGTCCTCAAATCTGAGTGTCTCAAGACCCAGTCATGGCATGGGAAAGTACTATAGTCCATCTTCAAACAGTGATCCATCATAGATGCTCATCTCAACATCTCATATGTAAGTGAACTAGCATGAAAAAATGTATTGGAATCTGAAAAATAGAATATGGTAGCCAGACTACTGTATATGTGATAACAGAAACATTACAATCCTGAAATCCTAAAAACTGTGAAGTCTGTTGAATTTTGAATGGGATAAAAAATTCTACTTTTTGCATTTGAAGTCTGATGAAGTTGAAACCACTCTCAAACATCCTAAAGCAATTAATGGTAATGTTAAGAATTTAAGTAAAAGGATTGAAAATGAAAGATAAGGAAAATGTCAACTTTTACTTTAAGAATTTAATATTACCATTTAATGCTATTTATGATTATTAAGGTTAGGTTTTTTGCTATTAGAGTAGGTTTTTTCTGCTTTATATAGCATTATTTGTTAGAAAGTGGCAACAAGGAAGGTCTTCTATGATTGCATGTGTTCTTGCATGTTAGAAGACATAAAGCAATAAGACAAATGTATTAATGTGTTTTTACCAATGTTCCACGAAGTTTCTGGGGCGTGGGAGCGGGGAAATGCACAAGGGGGACGTGTGGAAGCTACCCCAAATTTTAGGGAAATTTCGGGGAAACGTGGGGACATTGAAGTCATAAAAATTAATTTAAAATATAAAAATGATAAATCCCAATAGTAACTATTAACATGTAAAAAGTAAAACTAAAAACTAAGTTCATCATTATGGGGTGTACATCTATTAGTTATTAGCATATCAAATTTCAAATTTGTAAATGATACTGAACTATGTTACTATCAGTGTTGAAAAACTTTACGAAAAATCGTCGACTTTTCAAAAAGTCGTGATTTTTTCCCTTAGCCAAAAAATCGCCTAGAAAAAATCGCGACTTCTTAACTTTTCAAAAAGTCGCGACTTTTTCCAAAAAGTCGCAGAGGCTAAAAATGGCAAGTCCCGACTTTTTCTAAAAACTCCCGACTTTTTCCAAAAAGTCCCGACTTTTCCCGACTTTTTCAAAAAATCTCCATTTTTGCTAAAATGGCTAATTTTCCAAAATTTTTCTAGTTTAGCCATTTTGTCATATACTAACACCTTTCCTCTATCGTATAAATATTTCAAAACTTTGTTGTATTTGAACATCAAACCATGCAAGGATAATCTATAGATTCTATACAAAATATGTATCCGTTTATCAAAGATCACAATAGTAATTGAATTACTTTTTTCACTATTAGGGAATTTTTTGAGCAAACATATTTTGAGTGATCATCTAACACATTGTAGGAAAAAAAGAGCAATGTTTCAAGTGTTAGATGAGTTAGGGCTAAATGTGAGGCTCATGTCGGAAATTCAATTTGGGAGTGAAAAATACATCTATGATTTATCGCCAATACAAAACAAGTAATACGTTTAATTGCTACCAACCAAATCAATAAAATATACCTTTCAAAAATTAGGTTTAAGTCATAAGATGGAGGGACAAATAAAAAGCATTTAGCAAAACCTTATATAAACCTAATCATTGGAGTAGGGAAAAATATGAAGTATGAATGGAAAACTTGGGAAGAGAGTGTTGTCCGCCAATTGCACACCAGCAGCAGAAATCTTCCGAAAGCTGTCTCCTCACTTGAAAAAGTGGGAGAGGTGTGACCTTGGGGGCAAGCATAGAGCTAGGTACTGTCACCTACTCCTAGCTCCTCCGTTTAGGCTAACTCCTAACGAAGCCAAGGGGGGTAGTCCCTAACAAAGAGTTTTCTATGGCTCAATGTTTAAGTTAAGTTTTAGGTGTTTTTGGATGCGGATGGGTGTTGTTTAGGAGCTAGTGTGATTTTAAATGATTAATATTATGAATATTAGACACAAGACAAAGCAATCCATGTTGCTATCACCAGAATTAAAAGATAGACAATAACTTGAGAACTCACGAAATGATAAAGCATTCACAGATATAACTTATAATCAAACATCCAATGGACAAATGGCCCAGATTATCAATAATGCGAAAAGATAGAACCAGTGCCTGTGGAGTCAACTTATCAGGGATGCTTCGTGTATAAAGAGATGTGAATCCCAAAATGATGCCAGTGAATGTTAGGTTTTGCAAGTGCTCTTGGTAGGTTTTAAAGGTTTTTAATTTGTCTTGCTTACGGTAACTGGATGTCCTAACCGGAAATACCTTCAGTGGCTCCGTTCGAAGACATGACGGACCTGTCTGGGGTCACAGGTAAGTGTTCAATAACTTAACTACATGTGCCCAGATTGGGTTGCCTGGCGTCCACACTTGGAATTTGCCCACATGCCTCGGTATTTAAACGAAACAACACCGGTGCGTTGGTTATGGGGGAAAAGTTTTAATTAAGTTATTCTTGTAAGGTTTAAGATCCAGTGCCATTTCTGGGTATTTCGATCTGAGATCGGTGAGAGCATACTTCGGCAAGGAGGGAGGGGAGTTAATTAATTAAAGGGGTGTGTATGTTGAAGATTTTATGAAGTAAATTAATTAGACTCTCCGATAGAGAGCGCTCTTGACCCCGTCTTATGACAGTGGTTCAAGAGACTTAGCTAATCTATATGCCGCTAATGCAGGGATTGTGCAATCCTAGGATGCTCTCCAATAGAGAGTGCTCTTGACTTGTGTTTTTGCAAGTTCAAGAGTCTTAAATAATTAATTGATTAAACAAGCACAACAATTAAGATGAAAGTGGTTGATTAAACTCTCCGACAGAGAGCACTCTTGATCCACCTTATAGTGAGATTCAAGAGATTTTGGTTCTTTTTATGATTTGACAATTATATAACAAGATACCAAAATGCAATAATAAATCTAGCAATTAGTGTTTATGCTAAGGAACAACTAGCAATTAGCAAAAAATGGAAACTAAAACTAAGCAAAGAACTAAACTAATTGCTTAAAGGAAACTACACTAAAAAATCATGAAAAATGATACAACACCTTTCCCCCAAATAGGGGAACTATAAAAGAAAGGAGACTTGCTCCCAGTAGCCCTTTTTATTAGTTTTTTACAATGATGATGTGTTCTTTGCTTCTTGGAAGAACATGTAAAGAAGGGGATTGAGAGAAGAGGGAGAGAGTCTTTTTGTTCTTTTGCACTCCTTGCTTGCTTGTGGCCTTTGGGCTCTCCTTCACCTGCTTGAAACTAAGAGCTCTAGACATACACTTGTTATAGGATTAGTTGATAAAAAATAACTTGAAAATAAATCTACAAACTAGATAAAAACAACTACCTAAACTTACCGAAAAGAAGGGAGAGAAGAGGAAGGAGAAAGGTAAGGCAAGAGAGGGGGAAAGGGAGTGAAAAGAGGACAAAAAGCAAGTCAAAGAAGGCTGGAAACTAAGGGAGAAAGAGGGCTGCAAATCAGAGAAATAAGGCTGCAAAAAGTAAACAGGGCAGCCAACCGGGGCAAAGGCTAAGTGAATGAATGTTCACTTTATAGCCAAAACTTGCCATAATCCAAAGGAAATAAAGATTTTATAAAAATTTGGGAGATGAATAATATGAAAGAAACACTCAAACCTGTGGTACTTTGATGGCGTTTGGATTCTTTTGGATCTTGAAAATTTGGAAGTTTCCTTGGCTTCGAGAGGAGAGGATGCACCTGAGCTCAAACTCTTACTCGCTTTAATGAGATGACTTGCACAATTTCAACTCAATACTTGCAAACAATGGATTAGATCATGTATGTTTGGTAAATAAAAATATAAAGAGCATGTCATACAACTGAATAATCAATGCTACTTTAATTCATAGAAACAAAACCATAAAAGATCAAATTGTAACATCAAATGATCAATCTTACGTGCTTATAGAAGCCTTCTAAAGCATGAGCTATTATCCAATCCTAAGCAATAAAAGACAAAAATTGAAACATTTCACCTCATTCGCCAATTGTTCATCCACATTCACACACCATGTATGCCTCCAAAGCCTTAAAATTTATTATACGGTTGCAAAAGCAACAAGCATTACAGTAATTCACTAGAGGTTCTTTGCATAAAGATCCAACCCTGATAGAGCTGAAAGAGCCTCTATTTATACAATGAGAGAGTGCTAAAACCCTAAAACCAAACCTCATAACCTAACCAGTCTGGCCACCTAACAGAGAAGCCAGATCTAAATCGGAGAACCGGGAGTGAGGGGAGGCCTCCACCCAAGCAAGGCGCCCCCACTCCAACCCTTAACACTGAAATCAACCATCAGAGCCCACACGTGTGGAAGGCGCAACCAGTCTGAGAGGAGCGTGAGCTGATGAGGGGAGCATCTGTAATGTTGGTAAATCCATCTTTTAGGTCTGGAAGCAGCCTCTGCTAGGTTTGGGAAGCCTACTGATGGTGTAAGCTTCAGTCTTCACCTCGATCAAATCACTGGACCAATGAGTGCTCTCCATCTCATTCTTTAGCTGGAGATGACATGTCTGCTAACTGATAATAAATTAATTGCTCATTTAATGCTGACTGAAGCTGAGTTATGATAACTCCAATCATCGTAAGTGCTCCATGAGATGTTATTTAGCCTTTTATTTCATTGAATTTGGATTAATTTGGAGAGTTTTAATTTTCTCCAAAATAATCATTTTTTAATAAAAATTCATTTTTTAACTCAAAACTGATTTTTTTGAGAAAAAAAACATTATGTGTCCGATTGTTGATCTGAAAGTTGGTTCTGATTGGCTGGCTGATCAAGAATGATTTTTGGCTTAAGGTTAGAGCCTTCAATCACTGAATTCGGAGTTCGGATGACTGATTTACCACGAACAAGTTTTTTCCATTTAATTTATGGAAAAATTAACCCAAAAAACTTAGGAAAAGTAATTAAAAAATAAAAAATTATTTTTTCCCCATTCGAAAAAGATTTTTTCAAATTTTTTTTATATGTCCAGATGACTTAGGACATGACCATGATCTACCTAAAAAATGCCTAGTAGGTTTATAACACTCGGTTGGGCTCTAATAACCCCCCAAGGCCCAGAATTCAACATCGAGCATTCCAGCTTTGGAGGAAGCGGGAGAAAACCTCGTCAATTATACTCGGCTGAAGGCAAAGCATAATTGTCAGGGGCAAAAAACTCCCTGTAATACCTTATTTGAGATTCTACGTCTCAGGAGATCGAACCACTCAAAAATATCCTACTAGCACATTTTATTACAAACCCCGTGGGGCCATGGTCAAAATCATTCAAATAAAAAACTGGCTAGCCAATATTGGCTAGACATGAAGACGGATCAACTGATACACTGGAATCAGACATTGAACATGTTTGTCAACTGACGGCTCCTTAGGTAATCCAACTAAGTGCAAAATTAGTGGATAACAGAGAGCATTGATATTAGATAGCTATATGCTAGTTTTCCTCGAATACATTTATATATGTGATGTCATGTTTTATTGGTTATCTAGTTTTGAGTCATTGATTGGACAACTATGATGTTTCATGATACAGTATTGACTTTGATGTATCATTTTACATTTGGCATGACTACATGATGATGATATATATCAATGCTTTCTCCATTATTATGTTCCAATGTGTTTATCTGATGTTATTGTTGCTTTAAATGTTTAAAATTCTGAAAAAAATGAATGTATTTTGTATTTTTTAATGTTTGCTGACTTTTCCCGATTTTTCCCGATTTTTTCGCCGATGTTGCCGAGAAGTTGTATTCGGGACCCTTGCCGACTTTTTGTCAAGGCCGACTTTTTCAATATTGGTTACTATACCCATGTAAAAACTAAAAACTAAATATCATGATTATCATTATGCAATGTATATCTAAATTCAAATTTCAAATTTGTAAGATATAATGCAACAAATGTTGAAGTCTGAAATAGTCAAATAGATACCGAATAATGAACATAGAGAAGTTAGAACTTAGAACAGTGACGAGTGCTCCAAGTTTAGTTGCAATATGATCATGAAATGAAATCGTGAGAGGATAGCGTTTAGGAAGGTCCTAGACTCTTAGGTTAGTCTAGGATTTAATTTAATTTTTCGTTTAATTATGTTTAAAATTTTTAAATACTTTTTAAATATTTCAATTTGCATTTATTTTATTGTGAAAGGTGAAAATTTGGGGGGGACGCTTAGAAGTTCCCCATAGGGGGAAACACGTTTCGCACTTGGGGAAACGTGTTTCCCCGAGTTCCCCCCAAAAGGGGGATGTGGGGAAACGTTTCCCTAGGAGTTTCCCCGTCCCGGAAGCGTGGGGAAGAGAGGGGGTGCGTTCACCACCCTAGGGGACGTGTCCCCGTGGAACATTGGTTTTTACAAAGTTTAGACTTAGGAAATGTACATTAATTGATCTAATTATTAATTGACTTGATGGAGTCACTTTTATAAAGTTCAAGTGAAAATAGTTTAAGTGATGGCTAATCTAATCTTGGCCATTGATCTCACCGGAGGGTCTCATCGATTGGTCCGTAATGAAATTTAGGGTTTTTGCTTGGCCATTGAGTTAAAAGGAGATTTGGTGGAGAGGACACACACAAACATACAAAGAAGTTAGAGGAAGAAGTTTCCAGAGAAGACAGAGGAGCATTCATTCAGAGGATTTGCAGAGTGATTAGGCAGAGCAAAGGGCCATACGAATTCACTAAGAGTGAGGCCGTATAGATCGGTAGAGGTCGTACAACAACCCTACAGCAGGCCGCACGTGGGAGCAGGGCTGTATGGATTCCGTACAGTCGATGCAAAGACCATACAGATTCTGTACAACTGACGCAGAAGGTTGTATAGTTGACGTAGAGGGTCGTATAGCTGACGCAGAGGGCTGTATAGTTGACGTAGAGAGTCGTACAGCTGACGCCGAGGGCCGTACTGATTTGTGGGGTGTTTTCAGTGATTTGCAAGGTTCGATTTTACCAGGATAGGTAAATCGATTTTCTGGATTGTAATTGTTCTATATATTCATAATAAAATTTCTTATCTGACTGCTGCATCAGTTTTTCCATAATGGGTTTTTTCTGGGGGTTTCCATACCCAAAAATATTGGTGTCTTTATTGGTGTAATTGTTGTTACATGTTTCTCGGTATTTATTTTCTGCTGCATTACTTGTGAAGAAACTCATGTGTGGTTATCGGTAATTAAATTAAAAATATACTGTGTAGGTTAAGATTGAGTTTTAAAATATACTGTGTAGCTTAAGATTGAGCTAAATATGAGAAACAACAACAATATTGATAGATCGGGGGAAAATCTATTGAAGACACAAACCTAGAGTTTTAGATCTAGGGTTTGACAGGTACACTTCACTATTGCTGTACAGTTGAGAGTCAAGGATAAACTCCAGGGGGCTCAGAACTTTCCTACATGGAAAGAAAGGATCATGAGGATCTTGGATGTTAGTGATGTAGTAGAGGAGCACATTGACTCCACGAAGGTTGCGCCCACAGATCCGGTAGAGTTGGCAAGGTGGAAGAAGTTAGATTCCAGAGCTATGTTGATCATCTTGGATGGGGTGAAGGATCACATAGTCCCTCATCTTTCCGAGAAGAAGACCACATTGAAAATGTGGAAGCCTTTGGAAGGTCTTTACCAGAGCAAGAATGAAAACCGGAAGATGGTGTTGCAAGAGAGGTTACGTAGTACCAAGATGGCTAAGGGTGAATGAGTGTTGCCTTATCTCACAAGGCTTACACAGATCAAAGACGAGCTTGGAGCAGTTAGATGTAAGACTGAGGATGAGGAGCTAGTTCAGATAGCTCACAATGGTTTTTCTAAACCATGGGACACCTTTGTAAAAGGTGTGGTGGCTAGGGAGAAACTCCCTGACTGGCAGAGATTATGGGATGACTTTTTGCAGGAGGATACCCGTATGGGTCAAGGTTCGGGTTCATCCAACAGTGCCTCACAGATTGTGGATGAAGAAGCTCTAGCCCTAGCACAGAAGAGTAACAATAAGGAAAAGAAAAATGAGGGTGGTAAGAAGAACATTGACATGCCCAAGGTCAAATGTTTTATTTGCCACAAGCCAGGACACTTTGCCTCCCAGAGCCCAAAAAGTGGCAACGAGGAAGGTCTTCTAGCATTGCATGTGTCCTTGCATGCTAGAAGTCATAAAGAAAGAAGCCAAATGTATTAATGTGATTTTCCAAAGTTTAGACTTAGGAAAAGTAAATTAAGTGATCTAATTATTAATTAATTTAATGGAGTCACTTTTATAAAGTTCAAGTGAAAATAATTTAAGTGATGGCTAATTTAATCTTGGCCATTGATCTCACTGGAGGATGGCATTAATTGATCCGTAGTGAGAGTTAGGGTTTTTGCTTGGCCATTGAGTTAGAAGGAGATTTGGTGGAGAGGACACACACAGACATACAAAGAAGTTACAAGAAGAAATTTGCAGAGAAGACAAAGGAGCATTCATCTGGAGGATTCAGAGAGTGATTATGCAGAGTAATGCCGTACGAATTCATTGAGAGGGGTTCGTACATATTTGGCAGAGGCCGTACAACAACCGTACAACAGACTGCACGTGTGAGCAGGGTTGTACGGTTTCCGTACAACTGACATCGAGGGTCGTACTGATTTGTGGGGTGTTCTAAGTGATTTGCAGAGGTTCGATTTTGCCTGGCTAGGTAAATTGATTTTCTGGATTGTATTTGTTCTATATCTTCATAATAAAATTTCTTGTCTGACTGCTGTACCGGTTTTCCCATCTTGGGTATTTTTGGGGGTTTCCATATCAAAAAATATTGGGTTCTTTATTGGTGTGATTGTTGTTATATGTTTCTCAATATTTATTTTCCGCTGCATTACTTGTGAAGAAACTCATGTGTGGTGATCAGTAATAAAATTAAAAATATATTGTGTAGCTCAAGATTGAGTTTTAAGGAAATTTACATTATTATAGGCCTAGGGTTACTTCCGCCCACCCATCACTTCACTTTTTGTTTTTTTTAAGATAAATTGAAAAAAACAAGGAGGAAGCTTTTTTTTTTGCAAGGAAGCTTCCTGAAAACACTCCCATATGGAAGCATTGTTTTTGCAAGGAAGCTTCTTGAAAACGTTCCCATATGGAAGCGTTTAGGAAGCGCGCTTCCACAGTGCTTTCTGGGTGCTTCCTTTAAAAGCGAGCTTCTAGAGCGGGAGCGAAGGGAGGCAGAGCGCTTCCCTGCAACATAAGCCATGGGTATAAAATGCAGATGTGGATTTTGAACTTGAAGTTGACTATTGAAGTTTATTGTCATTGAATTTTGAACATGCAAAGAAAATATTAAAAAAATGAACATGCACAATATAAAACTATAGGGACAATTTTAGATATAATGAGAAAAAATGAATTTTTTATAGGTTTTTCCATTTTAAAAGTTAACTATTTAAAATTTAAAATTTTAGTGTGTAGTTTAACAATTTACCTCTAGTGATAATCCAATCCTCTATATACAAATGACAGTGTAGTTGACTGTTGCACAATGTGAATGCATAGTCACACAACAATGTCCAAGTGCTATTGCTCACTGGCTTCTCAGTGCTCCACGAGTCTCCAAGTGCTACTGTAGCCTGTTGACTTTGCTCCATAAGTTCAAGATTGGGTTCCACACTCACAGTTCGGGTTCCAGCCTCCACGGGCCACTCCCACAGCCCACCCGAGGTTCCAACCGTTTAATAGTCCATTGTACATTAGTATTGCACAATCCATTGTCCACATGGGGTTTCAATAGTCCGCTGCACAGTCCAGGAGTTCGCAGCCATCAACAATCTCCCACAGTCTATTTCATGATGCTAATTGCGAATGAAATGAAGGTTGGGGGCCCGAGGGGTAGTCACTGTTATCACATATATTTTGCAGCTGGGCTACCCTGATGTAGCATACAGATTGATCTCTTTATTTTTCCATGCTATTAATTCACATGGGGTTTTAGCATGGATCGGTACAGCCTCAACTGTTTTAGAGCCTTGTTTAGCAATATTTCCTTGCCAGGACTAAAATTTCCTTTACCATTGAGAGGATTTTAGTGGTGACCTAGTTCATTGGAGCAGAGAAACATATCATATGTGGTACACAGTTATAGAGGGGCTTGTTAAATGGAGACAGGTATATGGTTCCTTGGTTTGTTTTTTCTCTATGATATATATTAAACACCTAGGCTTGTTTTGTTAGGATGATCATGGTGACCTATGCTTTTATTATATACTAATGCTTAAAACTTGTGTTGAGATTGATTAAAGAATCCATTGTTGAAGACTATTGTTTATGCCATGCTTAATACAAATGTTAAACCTTAGTGCTATGCTAGTTCCATGTGTCACTTACCCCATCCATCCAATTCATCCATTGTTTGAATTTTATCCCATGAATTAGATTGACTGAGACATGTGAGATTGAAGATCTTTTCCCCATTTTGACCCCTGTGCATGATAGACTCCATGTTTTTTTTGTCTTTGGCTATGAAGTATGTGGCTTGGCCAGTGTGGCTAAGTTCACCGAGTAGCTCTCTTTTAGTCCTCAAAAGAAATACTCCTCCCAACAGTGTTGCTAAACACTCAAGCATTGCAACGCATAAATGTTATGTCTAAATGATGCAAAGTATAAATGTTTAAAAGGTAGTCAATGGCCAAAGGGTTGAGGACTCATTCTTGTATAATGTAAGACTCATTTTCCCTCCACAGGGGCAACAGGGTGAGGCAAACCTGTCGAGGCTATGGATGCTCGCTGGCAGCGGGGCTAGGCCTTAGTTATTTACTGGAGCCCAGAAGGCTTTCCAGGGCACCTGCTTTTGTAGGCTGGCTACTATCTTATGTGAAAATGAAACTTTTTGAAAAATGTCAATGATCAAAGGATGAGCACTCATTCATTGTATAGTGTTCGACTCATTTTCCCCTACAGGGCAACAGGGTGAGAGTAGCCTGCAAATGTTGTGTCTTTGTCAGTACTGGAGCCCAGAAGGCTTGCCAGGGCACCTGCCTTTGAAGGTTGACCAATGTTCCAAACATAGTGGAAAAAATCGGCGAGGGTCCAGAAAACATCTTCTTGGCAACATCGGTGAAAAAATTGGCAAAAATCGGCAAACCGCGGCAAGCATTAAAAAATGCAAATTTTGTACTTCAATAGGGTCAAAATTTCCTTCCCGATTTTTTCCCCTATTTGTCGATTTTTCCCGATCTTTCCCGTTTTTTTCCCGATTTTTTCCCGATTTTTGCCGATGTTTGCCGATTTTTCTCAATGTTTGCCGATTTTTCGCGATGTCCGATTTTTTGAAAAAATCACGATTTTTTCGGGCCGAAAAATCGGCAGCCAAAAAAAATCGCGATTTTTCAGGACATCGCCGAAAAATCGGCGATTTTTTCTACTATGGTTCCAAATAAATGAAAAGGAACCTTGCTAGAGTCTGAAGGAAACAAGCCCAAGTGCTTTATCCATTTGTGAGACACCACCATCCCTTGTTACTATCTGTCATGCATATGTCATTTTGGTTGAGCATATTGGTTATCATTCAAAGAGATCACATGGTCAAAGTCAGTTGTGAGTCATTCCCCTTTACCTTATCCTTATTTGTCACCTTCACCCAACACTAGCAAACTGTTTAAACTTTGTAAGCATGTCATACACAAGAGACTTCCAGAAGGTTTAATGATTCTTCAAAGGCGAAGGTATATCTTACTTATTATTATTATTATTGTCACCATGATTCTGAATAACATGACTGAAGTTGGGTTATAATATATACCATTGGAGCATTTCTTACCTTGGATACATGCAGGTTTATATTGGTTCAACATCTCACCTATAGTTTGGGTACTTTGACCTAGTCAACCCAGTTGACCAAGTCAAATACGGTTCCCAAGGCAGTGACTCAAAAAACAACAGTGCTTATTTGTTCCAGACATGCCTAGGATATTGAATGGAGTTGTCATTGATGTCAAAGGAGTTCAGTAATAATCAAGGACATGATGCCAGGGTAAGACAAAGGAAGCGATGATCCAGCGAGGGGATTAAGTCTGGTGAAATCCGATCGAGCTTGATCGATCCTCTGATCAATCAATGCAGAATCGTGGAGTTGCAATCAACTTATTCAGCAGATGTTGGACGGCTCAGATTGTATGAAGAGAATAGATCCACGACAGGGAAAGGATCCACAAAGTAAAATGTTCGCGAAAGATAACATTTCGGAGCGCCAAAGTGAAGTTCTGTACTTGATAATTGATCAACAGACAAGGAGGATGCGCAAAGCGATCGACTGTTCGCAAGTCTTGCGAAAGACGTATTGTGGAAGCAATTTCAAGAAAAGTTGAAATGCAAACCCGTAATCCGCAAATTGCAGAAAGGTAGTTGCGGAAAGGCAATTGCAGGAGCAATTTTCTAGAAAAGTCAAAATGCACATCCGCAATCTGTAACTCGCAATTGCAGAAGGAATGGTCGTTCGGAAAGACGATTATGGAAAGGTAAATATGGAAAAGTCAATGTGGAAAGGTCGTTGCGGAAAGGAAATTGCGGAAAAGTAATTGGGGAAAGGTAATTGTCTGCAATCCGCAATTTCAGGAAGTTAATCGCGAAAGGAAAATGCGGAAAGGCATGTTGAGGAGAGATTATTGCGGAAAGGACGTTGTAGTAAGGCAATTGCGGAAGGTCGTGACTGATGAATTTAAACAGAGTTAAAAATAGTTTAACAGAGAATTAGGAAACGAGTTTAATGAACAAACATGACTCCTTGGAAGGACATGATTAACAAAGGGATGCGATTCTTAGAAAGGATACAGTTTTAGATATCATTAGATATATATAGACGTTTAATCATGGATGAAAGTGCCTCTGTCGTCTAGATCCATGCAGTAGAAGTATAAGGAGCTCTGGAAATCTAATAAATATAAGGGCGGTAGGGTGGTGCTAGGGCAGGCTATTTGCCTGCAAGGGGGTTGTAGCCTCTTTCTAGTAGTAGCTGGTAAATAGGGTGTAGAAGCATCCTTTGAGTAGTAGTTGAGAAACTAGGGGGTTGTAGCCTTCTTCCAGTAGTTGCTAGTAAATAGGGTGTAGTAACTGTTATCACATATATAGTAGCTAGGCTACCATATTCTATTTTTTAGATTTCAATACATTTTTCAGCCAGTTCCCTTACATATGAGATGCTGAGATGAGCATCTATGATGGATCATTATTTGATGATGGACTATAGTACTCTCCCATGCCATGACTGAGTCTCAGGACACTCAGATTTGAGGACTGATGTAGTCATTTAGCCATTTGCAGAGCAATCAGTAGTGCCCAGAGATGCATCAGTAGTTCTTCATTGGACAGATGTTGGTTTAGATTGATTGTTTACATGTATATGACTCAGCAGATATTATCTTGTGTTATGGTTATCATTCCTTTTATATTCATTCTTGTGACATGTCTTAGCATCTAGTGTCATGATCTGGTGGTCATATAAATACATGGACTTGGATGTATTGATATTATGTATGTATGTCCCTACTAAGACCTGGAAATTTTTGACTCATATTCATTGGTTTTACCCTCTTTAGGGAGAATAGAGGTGATCATTCTTACCATACTTTGGCTTGCTAGTGTTGGTTTCATGGTTCACTATCTCCACCCATCCATTTCCTTCCAGTTATCTTTTTAGCCCGACCTACTACTTGACTTGTGGCATGGAGGACCTTTCCCCTCTAGAGCCTCTTTGTTGGACAAGCTTCCCTGTTTATTTGTGTCTCGGCTTTGAGTTGCCTAGGTTGTGTTGGCTAAACTTGAAGCAAATAGCATTGCCATCAATACAATATATTTGGAAATGAAATGTGTTATCACATATATAGTAGCCGGGCTACCATATTTTATTTTTTAGATTTCAGTACACTTTTCAGCCAGTTCCCTTACATATGAGATGCTGAGATGAGCATCTATGATGGATCATTAGTTGATGATGGACTATAGTACTCTCCAATGGCTTGACTGAGTCTTAGGACACTCAGATTTGAGGACTGATGTAGCCATTTAGCCATTTGCAGAGTAGTCAGTAGTGACAAAAGTTGCATCAATAGTTTTTCAGTGGACAGATGTTGGTTCATATTGATGGTTTACATGTACATGACTCAGCAGAGATTATCTTGTGTTATGGTTATCATTGCTTTTATATTCATTCTTATGACATGTCTTAGCATCTAGTGTCATGATCTGGCGGTCATATAAATATGTGGACATGGATGTATTGATATTATGTATGTATGTCCCTACTTAGACCTGGAAGTTCTTGACCCATACTCATTGGTTTTACCCTCCTTAGGGAGAATAGAGGTTATCAATCCCACCATACTTTGGCTTGCTAGTGTTGGTTTCATTGTTCACTATCTCCAGCTATCCATTTCCTTCCAGTTATGTTTTTAGCCGGACCTGCTACTTGACTTGTGGCATGGAGGACCTTTCCCCACTAGAGCCTCTGTGTTGGACAAGCTTCCCTGTTTATTTGTGTCTCGGCTCTGAGTTGCCTAGGTTGTGTTCGCTAAACCTGAAGCAAATAGCGCTGCCATCAATACAATGTTTTTGGAAATGAATGAATATCTTATGAAAAAGCCCATTCATGAAAAGTAGTGTTTTTGAACATACATGAATGCAAGGCAAGCCTAATGAAATTGGCTTTGAAGTGTATTGAAATGAATATCTTAAAGCATTAATGAAAAATAGGGTTTTTAAACATACATGAATGCATGAAGCCTTAATAAATAAAAATTTATGTAACAAATAGATCAGGGCTATAGAAAATTGAAGGCCCAAAAAGCTATGGTTCTTAAAAGTTCTATCTAAAGATTGCTGGCCTCACTTGTATTTGATTTGGATTGTGAGCATTTGTCAAGGTGAAAAAACACCTCTGAACGTAACTTATCCATTTGTGAGACACTGCCACATCCCCTGTGTTATTGCTTGTCCGACATATGCTAGAGTGAGTATCCCCTTTCCATTTCCAAAGTGTCATAGTGTCATGTGGGTAGTCACCCTTTAGCCTAACGATTTGATTTCTAGCCCTCACCCTTCACCAGCAAATTGATTACAAGTATGAAGTGAGTATGGTCTTGAAAGTTGTGTCTGAGTTATAGTTAATTAATGAAACTCTGTATTTGGTTGATAGATCGTCAGTGAAATGATTACTACTTGTTATTTGAATGATTTGTAGAGCATGTTGTAGCATTTAAACACTTGTAGCAGATGGATGTTAGCCTGGGTTATATTATTGATCATTTGTAGATTATTATTTTATGTGTCTTGGCATATTGGATATTATTCTTGATCATGCAGAGACCTGCAGGGTGTATGATTATGCACTGTAGATGGATTTCGACTCCCCGAATCCAATGAGATAGCTTATTTTCAGTTTTGGGCAGTTATAGTGATGATTTGTCTCAGTGTACCATTCTGGTGTAGTTTTGCCATGCTGAATGGCCTGTTAGAGCAGAGAGGTGATGTGATTGGTTCACCTAGGGTGTTGTATGAGGAGGGGGTGGTCCAACTACTTGTTTTTACCATATTACCCCCCTCCCAGAGAGCCTGGTGGGCTCAGTTTGACGACGCTGACACTGGCCTTTCCATTTTTCTGCTTAAATACCCCTAGGGTCTCAGGTTAATCCATTGAACAAACACATTGATCCTAGATCCGATTGATAATTCCATAAGCCACCGTGTCATTTAGCTTGAGTAACATTACCAATATCCTAAAACCACCTATACTCAAGCATTCCTTAATTTGTGTCTTATCCCTTAAATCTAGGGTTTCAAGCACTCACCTTATGTATTTTCCATTAGGGTTTGACCTGGTGATTTGCTTTAGGTTTGTCCTTTCAAGATAGTTCAGGGTTCCCCCCTTTGTCACTTGGGCTTTAAGGGCATAAATCGAAGGATATACCAATCGGCGTGACAACCATCCATCTTTTAGGGGTTGGGGTCTTCTTAGGTCACGACTCTGGTTGCCTGTCCCCTCTACCATCCTGTATAGGATTACTCTACGAGGCAACTCCAAGATTCGTGATAACAATCACTAATAGGCCAGGTAGGCAAGTTAGGTTTGGAAAATAAAAAAAGGAAATAAAACTTTAAAAAACCCTTGTTTTCTTAAGTCAACGGGTCCACGAAAAATCGGTTGATTATTATCGTTACTCGGTCGATCAAACCGATTCGGTACTAAACTAGTCTATCGAACCGATTATTTCTCCGATTTGATTTGGTCCATCCTCAAACCAGTGAATCGGTTGATTTTGAAACCAATTCGACCAATTTTGAAAACTATGCATGCTGTCTAGGTCCCCAACACTCCAAGGATTGATGGGAGTTTTACCAATGCTTGTTTCAATCCTTTTGAGAGCCTTTGATTTCATACTTTGAATTTAAAAATGCATTTTATTTTCTTTTCATTTCATAGCTCGACATTTTGGCTTATTATTCATGGCCTGACATTTTGGCTTTTTAGTCATGGCTTGACATTTTGGCCTTTGCATCCTTTTAGATATAACATTTAAGCAAGCCAATGCTTTTGTTTTTCATAGATGAGGAATACTTGCTTTGAGAGCTAATAGAAGACACTTCTGGTGACATACACATTCCGATACTGCACTCAGACATCCAGGGTAATGGAGAGGAAAGAGATCAACAGGTTTGAGAGCATAGTCACAGACTGGAAAGTCTTAAAGTTCACAAGTCATATCCAAGTCAGGGGATTTGTTTCAAGCATGGAGTAGTGGATGGATAGGAGGACAAGTGATGATGGTGGTAGACATAATGGAAAATGATCCAAGTTGTACAAAGGCTAACTCTACTCATGAGCATATACTAAGGACTTAACACTAAGACCATTTAACCTTTTCAGTCATCAATCTACCACATCATCCAAATAAAGATCACCAATGTCAGTACTACATATACCCAGTCACATCTACTAATACAAGTAAGAAAGACAACGAATGCAAACCTCATGCCATGCACTTGCTCAGTCACTTGCATCTGAATCTGCAATCTTGTTGACACTTGGATTGCAAGGAAAAAACAATCAACAACTGATTTCTATGCTAAAGTGAACCAAGGCATGAACAAGTGTCCTTGAAGAGGTGATGAAGAGGACTTGGAAATGACAAGGGTAACTCTGATACTCCACTCCATGCAGTCTAGCTGCCTTTGGATGTATTAACCGGTGATCATCATGTGGCATGAAAGCTAAGATAAATGTAAAGGACTAGCTCTGGCTTGTGACAATTGCTTTGGAAATGGTAGTAGCTCCCAACTACTACAAAGCTCGCAGCTACTACAAATGTGATAACAGAACTGTTGTCACATATATAGTAGCTGGGCTACTTTTGTTCCTGAGCAATACTGAGCAGTTCTTTGAGTCAGTCCTTTACTATGAGATCAACAAATGATGAGCCAACAGTTGATGATCTTTCACTTTCAGCAAAGCCAGAGTTGTCTAGATTGACCAGTTCTATGCCATGACTGAGCCTCATGACCCCAGATTCGATGACTATGTAAGCCATTCTCATGACCTAGAGCAGAGATTGATATAGTGGTTATGTGTAGCAGTAACAGTTGTCCCATGGATTTTCAGATTTGATTTCAGATCCAGTACAGGTTTTATGACCCAGGTGATATTATGCTTTGTGCTTATGGATTTTGATGTTGCTTTGTTACCTATTTTAGCAGTGAGACTCAGTTGTTATTGATTATATGTTGCCATTATTTTATCTTGGTTTACTTGAAATCTAAAGTATAAATGACCCAGTGGTTTTGACCTGGAAATTCGTTTGTATACTCATTGACCTTGTCCTACTCCTAGCATGGATTTAGTCCTTTCCCTTCAGGGACATAGCTTGCTAGTCTTGGCATCACTTCCATTGTCTCCATCCATCTGTTGCCTTCCCATTTTCATTGACTATTCTTGACTTGTAATTTGACTCGTGACATCTAGGATTCCCCCCACCTTCACCTCTATGTTGGAATAGGTCTCCATGTATAAAATTGTGTCTCAGAGTCGGTTGATGTGATTTATGTCACAAGGAATATCTACCTCTAGGTCTTGAACACAAGTAGTCCTGCCAAAGAAAGTGTCTTTAGACACTAAGGCATCGAAGATTAAAGTTATTCTAAATGGATTCCCTGCCAGCAAAATAAAAGTGTCTTTAGACACTACTTTCTTGGGAATGGAAAAATAAAACTAGCCAGTGGCTAAGAGATGAGCACTCATCCATTGTATGGTGTAAGGCTCATGTATCCCCACAGGGTATCAGGGAGGAAAGCCCAAGAAGGTGAAGCCTTAGTCATTTTATGGAAGCCCAAAAAGCCTTCCAGGGAACTTGCTCTTGGAGGCTGACAAGTTATCAATGAAAAATAAAGTTGATGGCTAGAGGATGAGCACTCATTCCTTGTATAATGTAAGACTCATTTGCCTCCACAGGGCAACAAGGAGAGACTGGCCCAAGAAGGTCATTTCTTTGTCATTATCTGAAGGCCTAGAAGGCTACAAGGGCACCTGCCTTTAGAGGTAAACTAGTGAAATAAATGCTGAGCAAATTGAGTCTTAAAAAGATTGCTTGTCTAGAGTCTAGTGGAGCCTTCTCATCATTCCACCCATTTGTGAGACACCGCCATGCCCTATTGTTCACCTAGGCTAACTTATGTGTTGTGTGGATCCCCTTGTCCTTTAGCCCAGATGCTTACAGTGTTGAGTTATCGAGTCATCCCTTGGCCTTACCTATCGGTTATGATCCCTTCACCCTTGACTAGCAAACGGGCTAAATCTATAAATGAGTATACATTGGAGGTTCTTGTTTTGAAGCAACTAATCATTTTGATTTAGATTATTATATATGTATTGTGCTTATACTTTCCAACAAAATCTAATCATACTTGAGTGTCACTGCTAGCATAGATAATTGGTACTTTGCAGTATCAGAGTTTAGCACTTGGGTCATCATTTGATCAGTTTTGACTTGGTCAACCTAGTGTTGGCCAGGACATGAGTAGGATCCAAGATGAGTTATAGACAAATGTTTATGGTTAATGATTATTTATGTTCTACAGGTGTCCGTTAGACATATTCATACTTCAGATGGTGATTTGTGATGATGGTTGTATTATTTTCATGACCAACATTTACAGGCTTTATTATTATTATTGTTCTAACATTGATGGGGCCTCTGATGTACCTTTGTGATGGACATATGGTGTATGAGTACTCATTCTTAGTTGATTTGGACATTCTGAGTCTATTAGTGCAACTCGTTTTCAATTTCGGGTAGTTACAGGACATATATGGGTCTCTTGGTCTTTTTGAAGCAGTTTTGCCTGGGAAAAATGAAAATAAAACATAATGTAAAAGAAAATAAGATCTCCTAGGGCGCCAGAGGGAACCTTAGGGTGAAACCAATCGATTGTACCATACTATCATGGTTCCAGATCCATCTGTTTAGTCATTTGGCTTTAATTTTTGGTCCCCTGTGAGATATTGGCTGTTTTATGTTCCCAAGGCAACATTTTAATAATAAAAAATGGCTAATGAGGAAATCGATTTGGGCAATTGAGTCAAAGGATTGGCATGGAATTGGTCTGTGGCATAGTGTTTGGGTCATATTCATCATTCGACATCAACTTCACTTCATTCAGGGTCCACACATCCTTGGTTTATGCATTTCGAGGGTATTATGATGTATTTTGAGGGAGACCCCCTAGTGATTTTTATCACTCCTTTATATTATTTGCCACCACACATTGTTATTGTGCCATGGGGCCATGCTAGTGAAGGATAACATAACCTCCTAGCCCCACCATGTGCTACTTTGTGGTCATTAGTCATATTTTATGTGGTGCGCCCCTCATCGGGCATTTCTAGTGATGCGCCCCCTTATATTTTTGAGTCGATCCATGTGAGATGTTTTCGACTAATCTTAGCCGTAGATTAAGATGATATTATCTTATGACCTTGACCCTTGATCATTTTGGATCTAGGTATTATGTACTTGAGAGATCTATATATTGAGATGCTCTCTCATTTGTAAAGTGAGTTTTGGCTCTGGGAATATTGAATATAAGAAAAGTTTTGCAGAAATCTCTTGGGAGCTTTGTGAATGTCATGGATGTGATTGTTATGCCTCTTGCTTGGACATTTTAGTGGATCTTGTATGCAAACACTATTCTTCTGTGAGGGCCGTAGCCATCTTTTTGCAGGTAGCGAATTGGACGAGGAGATTGCTAGGGTAACCCGCATCATCTTTCAGCCAAATCGCCTCATGTTTAGGGAGTGATCAATTGTTACTTTGTCGTGGATGTGATTGTTATGCCTCTTGCTTGGACATTTTAGTGGATCTTGTATGCAAACACTATTCTTCTGTGAGGGCCGTAGCCATCTTTTTGCAGGTAGCGAATTGAACGAGGAGATTGCTAGGGCAACCTGCATCATCTTTCAGCCAAATCGCCTCATGTTCAGGAAGTGATCAATTGTTACTTTGTGCATTGAATATTTCTTTGTAGATGTCGTACGTAGCTTATCTTTTTCATCAGTGGACAATTCTGACTTCGGTAGATTGATTTTACACGTGGAGAAGAGGGGTCGCACTTCCTCATTTGGGCATTTTTCCTTCGTTGCATTCCGGATGTCGATCGAAATTGTAACTAAGTGAAAGGATCATCGACATCTAAGGCGGCCCCAAGTATTCTCAGGTATGATCTACAAGGTAAGTATTGTTTTCATTATTTTCATCCAATTGTCAAGCAAACCCTCTTTCTTTAAAACGCTTAGTTTTGTAGATTTGATAGATCTAGTGAGTTTTGATGAAGGTCATCAAAACCCGCTTGGAGATTAATGAATAAACCCTAGATCTCAAGTTTCATGTTAATCTGACTCCATTTGCCCTGGGATCTAGCATTAGTCACTCTAGATGGGGGCGCCCCTCTTGGGTGGGTGGCCTTTTCTTTAGATCTGTTAGATGGATATGCTTGAACCCACCTCAAAATCATAGATCCAATCCTCAAGCACCCCGATCTAGTCATTTCATGCCTTGATCTATTCTTTTGGGTCCACTTTTTCTACTTTCGCATAAACCCTAAGTGGGTCCCTTTAGGATTTCCATTTGTGTGGCTAGATCTCTTCAGATCTATCAGTTGGGTATGCTTGAACCCACTTGATTCTCATAGATCTATCCTCCAAGCACCTGGATCTAGTCATTCCATACCTTCATCTATCCTTTTGGGTCCACCTTGTCTACTTTTGCATAAAATCATAAGTGGGTTCTTTAAGGTTTTCTTTATTTGGCTAGATCTCACTAGATCGACTACTTTAAACTATTTGTGGTACAACCTCAACAAAGCTAGGTTATTTACTATCCTTATTAAGCCTCCCCAACTTGGCGCTAATCTCTATACGACTCTTATTCCACAGGTCTAGTCTTATCCGTTCATCATCTCTCCTCTTTTATCCACTGCCAAACCCTAGGAGCGTCTTGAGTAGTTTTGCTAGCCCTCTTAGGTTGGCAGGGTCTCCCCCTTGATCATTCTTTGGATTGATCTAAAGCGACAAGAGCCCGTTTGATGTGACAACTACCCCTTACATGTAGTGGACGAGGCCCTTGCGGTGTCACCGGTTAGCTACCTTACCTCTATCGTCTTGGATAGGATATCTCAAGTGGGTAGCTACACATTGTGTGATAACATGTACCTAGGAAAGTTTGACTGGGGACACCTCCTGTGGCTAGTATGGGTTTGCGTTTGTTTACTTGGGAAACCTAAAGAGAGGGAACCCTGCCTGTGTGACACTTTGGGGCAGAGTCTTGAGGTTCCACCTGTCTGGTGATTGTTAGTGTCTGCAAACACTTAGAATGTCAAATCATGTGACCACACATAGCATGCTCGAAATGTGCATATTGTTTCTTGAGTAATATAAGAAGTATCTTTCAAATAATGAATATGATAAAGTAGGTGAGTGATCATTTTGGACCAAGTCACCCAAAAAGGATAAGAGATAAAATAGAAAAGTGTACTAAAGTACATATTAGATAAAGTATGAATATAATACATGGTCACACTTGTTCACTTTACTAAGTCACATTAAATGGGCATGCGATTTTGATCCAGGGAAGAAAAGCATTAATAAATTTATCTAAAGAGCTTTAAATTTGTCTTTGCACCTTGCTCTTTAGTGCATATCTCAGCTTCTAAGGCAAAAAACAGAAATAAATTTATCTAAAGAGCTTTGAAATTTGTAGTAATACATGTTCACACTTGTTCATTTGACTAAGTCACATTAAATGGGCATGCAATTTTGATCCAGGGAAGAAAAGCAGAAATAAATTTATCTAAAGAGCTTTAAAATTTGTCTTTGCACCTTGCTCTTTACTGCATATCTTAGCTTCTAAGGCAACTTATAGATGGTCTTCCATTCCATTGACCAACCTCCGTCAGAATTGTCATTCCATTTGGAAGCTAACAGCAGTTTCACAACCAAGCCAGAGGTTGGATCTTTTTGGTTAAAATTTCGTCACTTCACAATATATTTGGATAGGTTTCAGTTTCTCTTCTTAAATGGGCTGACAACTTTCTAAAATTGGAATGGAAATAACATTTTCATGCAGTCTTTATTTGTGGTCCATGTGTTGCAACGTACTGGGAAACAAGACTGAACTAGTTAGCACTATAACTTGGACCAGAAAATTTTTATACTCGACACTGCAGAAATCCATCTCCAATATAAGGGATATTGATGCTGATTTTATAAATTATTATATCTCCTTGGCTTGTTGCTGATCTGTAGTGCATACAGACTATGATTGTGTTCTTATTTTTTCAATTCTTATTATGATTTCATTGATATTTTGAAGTCCTGTTGCATGCTTTTCTAAACTCTTTAGAATGAGTGAATTTTTCCAAGTACCTTTTTCATAGGGCTACTAATTAAAAATATGTATATTTATGACTCTTAGGACAACATATTGAAGTTAAACTGTGTCTACACTTGCAAAAATGAAATATTGAAGGAATTGTAACAGTTCAGGTAGATTAACAGGATATGAATTTTTTTGTTTTAACGAAACTTGTTTACTTCTTATTTGATATATCAACAGGATGTTTACCCACGCTTGCTACAATGCCTGTTTGGATTGGTCTATATCAGGCTCTTTCAAATGTGGCTAATGAGGTAACGATGTAGATTTTTTCAGGAAAAATTGCAACTGGCCCGTATTCTTTACAAGTTCCTTCTAGTCAAATGCCCAAGCGTCAGTTTCAATATAATATTTTTTTTGTTTTGTTAAGTTGTCTGTCTTAACCCTTGTGCTTGATCTTCTTGGATTGAAGGGCCTTTTGACAGAAGGTTTCTTTTGGATTCCCTCTTTGGCTGGACCAACTACAATTGCTGCTCGACAAAGTGGAACAGGCATTTCATGGCTCTTCCCATTTGTGGTAATGAGAATGCTTGATATGACTAGGACTTAAGGTTTTCTGTAAAATCTTTTGGTAGATGTTGGTCAAGGTCATTTTTGTGTTTCAATGTGTAAAAATTGGTTTAGTTTTCACTCATTACGTAGACATGCTTGCACATCTCACTTTTTTTTTGTTTCTTTTCCTTCAAATGTAAAGTATACTTTCAATATATCAGGAATATAACAAACAATGCTGGATATTTTCTCTTGAAAATGACTTAATTACCGATTTGGCAATGGAATAGCTAGGCAGTCCCTAAACATGTTGAAGTCTTGGTTTGGTAGCGATTTCATTTAACATAACAATATACTTTAGTCAAGCTCTCCTTTTTTCTGTGTCTAGGGCCAATTCACAATTTATATAAATGTAACTTTTAAGCTAATTTTTCTTGCAGATGTTACAGTGATAGAGGTGTGCAATCACGAATGCTTTGTTAGTGCATGTTTAGAAGAAACATTTTGTTAGGAGTATACTCAGATGTGGCAAGTAGACATAGATATAAAAAAACTAGGAAGCAATTGTTAAGAAACTATGTAAAGTGCTATGTTAAATTTAGTGCCTAGGTTATCTTTTATAACATGAAATAAATTAATGCACAAGCAGGTAACATTGTATTTAAGATAATAAATGGAGACTTTGATGAAAAGGAAATAATCTCCATTAATTTAAGGAGGCGTCCTTGTAGACACTATCCTCAGTGTCAGCTGGGCATCATCATAGGGAGCAATGGTAGCATAACTCTATGCCCACAGGGTACCAGAGGTTGATGCTCCAGAGGACAGATTATGGTACACTGCAACGTGTCCAAAGCTCATTAAAGTATTATATGCACCTCTTCTCATTTCACTATTTTTATCACTTGAAACCAGGAGCCCAACAGACATTTGAGGAAAGTGCCAAAGTGACATTGCATAGTGCCTCTTGCTTTGGGCTAGTTCTTGCTAGTGTTAGGGCGATCCCTAGTGATTTGATGTAAAATATCTTTAATTGTACCATGCAAAAAACTTCAAATCTGCAAAATATACTCGCTAGAACCTCAGAAAGTAGTAAGATTTCTTCCTTAAATGCTTGACACCAGCAACTAAACTTTAGCTTCGCAGATTAGAATGTCAAATCAGTGCTTACTCTTCTTAAATCCGATATGGTCTACTTCATATCTGTGACAAAAAGTTGCAGATCTGCAAATAAAACACTAAAAATGTGCAAAATAAAAGTTTTTTTAATCAATATTTCAGACTGTTGTTTTAAGTCTAATGGGTGTGTAAAGAAAGAAATAAAAGAGAAAGTTGATTGGGTAGATGATATGCCTGATGCTAATCAACTCAGAATACTACTAAACGAGATACAAAATTCGGTGAAGACTTGTGAAGAAAGTGATCATCCTCAATACCAAAACTGTAGACATGTACAAGGTCTAGTACATTATATAAAACTACAAGTCCCAATGGAACAAAGTCACTGCTCAAGAGTGAAGACATCTTTCCCACAGCAATCAGGGATATGTTACTTCCTAATAAGGCATAAAATCTTGACAAAATATACTAGGATGTTGTAACATCATATGATTGGTGTTTGATTTTGTTTCAGAGGATCTTTCTACATATTTTGATGTATATTGACTATATTCGTCCATTGGAGGGTAACTTTTGAGGCATCATCACACTTCCCGAGTCAAAATTGCATATTTGGCAGCATGATTCCTCCTTAAGTAAACCCTTTCCACACTTATGGGCGCCTCAAGGAGGATGTCATGGCACATGAGCACTGGGTTCAAGCTAAAGGAGTCTGTTATCACCCAAAACCTTACTTATTGTGATAAAGCCGTTAAGCTCATGTGCGAAACTAGGGGTACTGTTATCACCCAAACTCATACCTCTAGAGATAAAGTCCTAAAGATCCAAATGTGGTTTTGATGAAACAAAGAGGGGGCCATTGTGACCTGTCACCTGACCAACCCTCTTCTTCACTTAAGGCCGTCTCTCCTTTGCCTCAAGGGGGGCTTCCCTAGATAGGATTGCTGGAAATTGGGCTATGAAATACAAGGTGAAATGAGGAGTATTTCCAGCAAAATGATTTGTTTAAAGTATATAAAATAAAAGTGGATGGAAGGATGAGAAACTAGTGTCTATCCATTGGGCAATGGAGTCAAAACAAAGGTTCATGGGATACCAACTAAATGAACTAGAATGATCAATGAAGCTGGAATGCACAAAGTTATATGGTCCAATTCCTTGCTGTCCCAACTCCCAACTTGCAGAAAATTTCCTAAGGGCATTATTAAAGCAAATAAAGACCCATGTATGTAAGTATTATGATTAGCCAGAATGAAGGTAATGTGCATTTAACCAAATGTGGAGAAACATGCATCAATAAAAGTATTTATGGAACATAATGAGACAAGGAGAGAGTAAATATACTTT
The DNA here is from genome assembly GCA_001517045.1 of Pseudotsuga menziesii. Lineage (NCBI taxonomy): Eukaryota > Viridiplantae > Streptophyta > Pinopsida > Pinales > Pinaceae > Pseudotsuga > Pseudotsuga menziesii. Next base: position 452,168 of record LPNX011146655.1, read on the forward strand.
TCATGTTACATACATTTTCTAGGAAACTTGAGCAAGAAAGGGAAGTAACATAAAGATATGAAAATTTTTTTTGCCCACAAAATCCCTTATTAATTCTCCAATAGCTTCAATAGATATTCAACTTGGCTCCAAAGTTTTTCTCCACAATCAAACCATCAGAATGAATGAAGAATGGCTACTCTTTATGTAGAGAGTCAGCTCAACTTCCTTTACAATAAAACAATAAATCTCTCTCCGAGATCCACAATTTACTCAACAAACTCTCTATCAATAAAGTGGTTAAGATCCACATTTCTTTCCAATCCAGAAAAAAATAATGCTTGTCCATAACCAGCTCATATTGTGAAGTCAACGATGAGTAAAACCATGAGGTGGTTATTCAAAAATGTCCTCTCAATGCGGATGTCTCCAAGGAAAGGGGAATAAGAATGTGCCATATTCCAGCCTCTAGCCTCCAAAGACCTCTAAGTGTAGCACTCCAATAATAACTCCTCAAAATCGTATGAGATGTCCGAAGAAAATGCTCATTTAGAGGGCACTTGTGGCTCTCAAGTGAAATGTCCTATGAAAAAAAGTCAAAGATGCCCATGTTGACCACCAAAACCAACTGGGTGGACAACGATGTGCCATGCACATGTTGGATGTGCCTTGAAGATAAGAATGAAGTACTTAATGATTATATCAAGCGAGGCAACTCTTCTTCTCTTCTTCTCTCTATGAAATTTCCGCACCCCTGCGGGGGAGTTTGTAAAGATATGTCAGCAAGAAGATCTAGTTTTTTGTAACTTAATCACCTAAGACTTAGTCATTAAGGAAGTCCTTTCATCGAGTGTTTTTTCACTTGGATAATTAAATTTTTTTTTTAGAGATTTTAATTATTTGAGGTTTCCACTCAAAATTACCTCCAAAGTGGTGAAAATGTGTTCTAGTGATCGAGTCCATGGGGTGATTGGGGCCTAGGAATGTTCTATATTACCATGCTAGACATTATCTAGAGTCTTGCGGAATTTCATTAAGTTTTGCATAGTTTTTTTCATTTTTGGTCATTAAAAATGATCACTCAAGACAATTTGTTGTAATGTAAAAGAGGGTTACTTGGTCTTTTTTAATGTTGTATAGGGTTATGGGTTCTCAATACAAATGGCATGAGACCCCCTACACCCTTGGGCCAAGTTTGAAGTCATTCGGACAAGTATTACTATGGTTTTGGTCACTTTTCCCCAGGTCAGTGATGGAAATCAGGAAATTGGACATTTAATTAGAGAGACAAATTTTGGAAAAGTGACTATAGTCACTTGGGGTGGCCAAGTAAAGGTTCTAGTGTTTATATTAAATTCCTAAGACAAATTTAAGACCCAAAGGGGGCCCCCTAAGCAACCATGTAACAAGTTTTGTGTTGCCCACTCTAGGGGGTGCGCCGTCCTCTCTTTGATTGGTTGGGTGAGTGAAAGTCAATGGGAGAGCCCCCACTATGGTGGTTTCCTCCCAATTCGACATAGCAATAAGGTTAAAAGCATTAAAAGGGGGGTTTCTCTCCCCATATTTGAAATCCCAAACCATGGTTTTGCCCTCCTTGAGCAAATTCACCTCTCTCTCTTGGGCCCCCCCTCGCTCCCTTGTGACACTTGTTTAGCATGCAAATAGCCTCTCTCTTTCATTTTTCCTATTTAAGGAGGGCATTCCTCCTTATTTGGGCTGGATTGACTTACACTCTTACTTCATTTTGCTCATGCTCTCTTTCTCTCTCATTCTCCTATTGCTCCCATTCGTGCTTTCTTGCTCCATTCTTGTCCAAGAGGAACCATTGTACTTTCAAGTTTTGATGATAATAGAAGAAATATTTGGAGGAAGTACTCTCCATGCATTGTGATTGAGGTGATCTTGTTCCATTCTTGGTTCGTTTTGTATTTGGAATCTCAAGCAAAGTTTTTTGCTTGAGAATAGTGTTATCACCCGCCTTGTAGTTGCCTGCTTGAGGTGGATCCAAAATGGATGGTAGAGGGGCAAGCAACTAAGGGGTGGAACCACGACTGCCTAGACTCTCAAATGGATGGTTGTCACGTCAATCAAGGCAGCCTTCACTTTAGGTTATCCTAGTCCAGGACAACAATGGGGGAGACCCGGATCTGCTCCCGACAGGAGAGATCAAACCTAGACACTAGAAGAAGATCAGATGGGGCTTCAGGGTACTTAAGGTGTAAGGTGAATGGGAACCCTAGCTCTAGGGTTTAGGTACTAGCAACTGTCTTGGGACACGTAACTATAACAGGGCAAGCATGAACAGAGTTGGGACTATCTAGTGCCTAGAAATCAGACTCAGTAAAAGGTGTTTGAGCTATCAGTGAATGTTGGTAGATGGCAAAGGCTAAGAGCCTAAGGGCAGCGCTAGCTTGGAGATCAGTGCTTTGTATTCATTGGGCAATCGAGTCAGTAGTAAGACAACGTTTTAGGAAACCCATTTGGGAAACACCTTGATCTACGAACCCAGAAAGCAATTGGTCCGGAAAAGCTAAGGTACAGGAAAACCTGCTCAGTAGATGGCTAGCGCTAGGGCCTAGGAAGACAAATATGAAGTTTTAGGGGGTACCGCAAGGCTGATGGCTTAGCGTTGAGGATGAGAAGAGATCAGGGAGACCTGATCTACAAGCCCAAATCAGGAAAACAACAGAAAAATCAGATCTAGAAAAGTCAAAATCTGATGATGGGGCTAAGAGACTGAAAACTGATTTTTTTAGATCTAGGGCAAACCAGGAGGAATCAGCTCAGCCTTGAGGGTGTTTTGGGATGCTTGGGACTCGATCTCTCAGCCTATCATGTCAGATTTAAGAAAAACCTACTTCCGGAAAAGGCCAATTTTCAGTGAGGGCTCTATTTTCCAGATCCCGGTCAAACTGTTGAGCCTCTTGATAGCGTTGGGATTGATTTGGACTGCCCAAGACTCGATCTATCCGTCTGTGAAGTCAGAAATCAGAAAAACTCAAAACCCTAGCAGGTCAATTTTTTCAGTGGGGGTTATGCAATTTTCTGCTGAAAAATCAGATCTAGGTCAATCTATGAGGAATTTGACCAGCGTTCCAATTGATTTAGTTAGGGGGAGGCTCGATCTATGAAACCCAGAAATGGTTTGGCAAAAGATCGGACGGTTCCCTTATTATTTGATTTTTTAGGTTTTTATGGTTCAGGAGTTTTCAGAAAAATAGTTAAATTTCAGCAAGGTACAATGGAATAAGATCAGAAAAGAAGAACTTACCTGTGGATCTTACCTAGATAAGCTTGTAGAAGTCTGTAACAGTGATGATCCTAGCTATCTCGATTAATCCTGGAAGCTCCCTGTGATTTCTATGGCATATGCAAGCTCCAAGCCATCAAAGCGCCCCCTACCCTGCATGAGCAAATGTCAACCATATCAGATTTGCACATACAAAATAAAGAAATTGAATGCTACAAGACAGTAAAATGGAGTAATCATAGATTGCAATGAAACTAATGAAAACCCCCTGATCCAAGACGAAGAGAATCGAGCGAGTTGAGGTACCCCTACAAAAACGCTCCAGCCAAAACGCCCTCCTGTAGACAAAACAATGATAGCCATGAAAAAAAATAGATCTCATGAGAATTTCCACGATACTAGTAAGCTGAAGACAAGCTAATCACCATTTCAGCACATCAGATGCAAAGCAAATCCAGAAAAATTTCCACAGAAAAATTCTTTCAATTATTCAGATCCAAGAGCCAAAGACCCCTTACAAATGAGAAACTCTCTCCTTTAAATAAAAATGAGAGAACCTCAATCATAACCAAATCCTAACCACTTTCAAAACGAGTGGCTAAGATTAAAAGATACAATGTTTTAATCAATGGTTGAGATGGGCTCAACATACAATACATGGATCAATATAATTATAATTTACCAAAGTGGACTTAAACCACCCAAATAAAGGTAACCCACTCAACAAGAAATAAATGAAAGCACATGGTGGGTCCAAGGAGTGTTTGACTAACTCCCTTTGGGTGCCCCCATGGCACAATAAATAATATAACAATTTTAAATTTTGACTTTTGTGCCTCCTTGAGGAAACCGTGGGTCTCCCAAAAAGCTCCAGAAAATATATAAAATTTGCCCAAAAATAGGTGCGGGCCCCATAAAATGATGAAACTTCTGGAGAAGGTGTGGAAGACATCACTCTCATCATTGTGACTCACCCCATGCCATTTCTTTGCCTAAGTAGCCCAAATCGATTTCTTCAATAGCCATTTGATGATTTTTTAATTTGCCTCGGGAAACGTGATACTGCTAAAACAACCTCCTAGGGTGCCTGCGTTGTCAAATTGAGCCCTCCAAGCTCTCTGGGATAGGGGTACAATGATACAAACAAGTAGCTGCACCCCCCTGTGCCCATACAACGCCCTAGGAGATCCAACTGAAACATCTCCCTGCTCAAACAAATCAATCTGTGAAGAAAAATTACATCAGAAAAGCAGAATAAGCTTGATCACATCTGTAAGTGCTCGGAACTGGAAATAAACTGTCTCATTGGACTTAGAGAGTCCCAATCCATCAAAGTTGTATACTCATACCCCTCATAGGTCTCTCTCTGATCATCAATCATAACCAATAAACAATATAACCATCTGTGAATAATCAGACACCAATAATAACTCAGAATGGATAAATCTGCTGCAAGTGTTAAGA